>ML269144.1:1789-58898 GCA_005239495.1 Nicotiana undulata
TTTTAATCCGAATCACGTCATTTCAAGTCCGTTTTACACCAAATTTCACAGATAAGTCACATAACATATAATAAACCTGTTCCGGGCCCCGGAACCATAATACGTGCCCGACAACACGGTTTTCACGTTATTATTCATTTTCAAATTCCTTTATTATTTTAAGAAAACAATTTTTTTTTAAAATTCATTTCTCGGGCTTGGGACCTCGGAATTCGATTCCGGGCATATGCCCAAGTCCCATATTTTCCTACGGACCCTCCGGGACCGTCGAATCACGGGTTCGGGTCTGTTTACTAGAAATGTTGACCAAAGTCAACTATATTCATTTATTAATTATCAAAACTCATTTTTATCAAATTTTCACATAATAGCTTCCCGGCTACACGCCCGGGCTGCGTACGCATATCGAGGTGAGACTAACAGAGGCTCTCGGGGTCTCAGAACATAAATATAGCTTAAATTACGTAAGATGACCTTTTGGGTCATCACATAGGGAGTCCTTTTCACTCTTACCATTCTTTATTCTTGTTTGTTAAACATTAGGGACAATGCTTATTTTTATTCGAGGTGGTGGAGTTATTTGATATTTGGATGACTTTTAGACATTTGTAATAACTAACAATATTTTCTTCTTTCTCTTTATTCTGTATATATATTCTCTCTGTTCTCTTTTGATGTATATATTCTCTCTTTTCCTCTCTCATTATGTATATTCGTTATGCTTTCAGTAGTTTGATTTTTAGCTTCTTTATTTTATTTTTCTTATTAGTTTACATTTAATTTTGTAGCTTCTTTTTATGTTTTTCTTGTGACCAATAAGCCTTTAGTTTTTTTAATGTCACGGTTCTTTTTAAAGGTACTTTTTGTGTAAACCCGGTGACTCTTCCCAACGATGGATGGCGTGACATCCTTCTTAAGGGATTTAGTCTTTTTTTGGTGTCTAGGTAAGAATAATAGCAGTAATGAAAAAAAAAAGACCAAATTAAGTCAGGCTCGAAAAGTCAAACATGCTTCACTTGGTACCAACACACTTAACTACGTTCTTATGGTTAAAAATAAGGTTTTCGGAAACAAATAACTCTAGTTAGTGACCTTGTAACTCTTTTGTTACTTAGGCAATCATCGAGTGGTTTAGTCGAACCATAATAATTTTCAATCTTGAATATGGTCGTTGTGGGCCTTCGACACTATCCTCTTTAACAATCCAGCTGCATGAGAGGTGAGATGTTTTTGTTACAAGTCCAAGTACCCGTGCATATGGTTTATAACTTGTCCCGAATGTGTTTCTAGGCAAAATTTTAAGTTTTGCTTGGCTTGAGAAGTGATTGTAGGCTCTCCTTGACCCGCTTGATTTTTTTCATCGCTCACTAATGTTGTTATCCTTAGTCAACCAATTTGAGCCTAAAATCTTTCTCATTTGATAACCATGTTACAAGTCTTTACCCATTCTGTCGTGACCCTCTCTTGGCACCCGAGATTTCCTTAACACTCTTGTGAAACAATTAGCTAAAAACGTAAGTTTCGGGGAGAGATGAGGAATTTGAAAAAGGTATCAAGGCACAAAAAGAGCAATGAAATTAAGAGAAGGAAAGGAAAGAAAAATAAAGAAAGAACAAAAAGAAAAATGTAAAAATAAAGTGAATAAGTTGAAGAGTTGAAGGGATTTCGAAGAAAAGTAATGATGCAAAGCAGGGAGAAAACAAAGAAGGAGAAATGAATATCATGACCAAGAAAGAGTGATGTTAAGTATCTCTAATTTCTATGTGGAAAAGAAAATGCCTAAAAGAGTTGGCAAAGCATGAGCTGATAAGAGAAAATGGAGCGCTTAAGGAAAGATGAACATGTTCTATCATAGCATATCGAACCTTAATCCAAAAGCCTTCATTGCATTCCGAAAAAGCCTTACGTGATTTCAAACCGAGTGAGCTTACATTAGTGGTGATTTACATGAGGGGCAGGCATATTGTACTTAAAGACGTACGTGTGGCATTCTTTTGAGAGAGATGAGAGAAACTTTCACAAATCTTTGAATTGAGTGCTACATTCTTAAGTGGGATATTCAAACAAAGATTAGAGGAGGAGGATTTTGGGATCCACAATGACCTGCATAAAAGAGCGAGCTTCCTTGATGAATAAAGTCAACTTTTGATGCTCAAGTGTCACATTAGAACTATTTGTGCTTAAAAGTTTAACCCATTGCCTTGTTAATAATTCATAAGTTTCGTGGGTAATTGTTGGTCCCAATTGATGTGTGATTGATGCATCTTTGATTAGCTGGAATAGCTCTTAATTTGTGGAGGTGAGAATTACCTTATTTGCTTTAGGACAAGCAAAAGCTTAAGTTTGGGGGAGTTGATAAGTGGTATTTTGCCTACTTATTAGCACCTTTTTCCTTTCGTTTTAGTCCAAAAGCGTTTAATTGTGTTCCAGAAAAATTATGAAATATGCTTAATTGCAGGAATAGTGGAAAATGAGCCCCCAAGATGAAATCCAACTCAATAAGGAGTGATCTGAACTCAAGGACAAACACAAGCACACAATCTTAGAAGTGCGCCGCAGATTGTGAAGAAACTCCTATTAGAGACAAGTGCAAAGTGTTGTCCGCACATGACATATGCGGTCGCAGAACCTAGGCAAGAGAAAAAGTTCAGAGAACTTTCATTCAAGTTCAACAGAAGTGCGGACCGCACAATTATTGCCGCAATCAAATTTGTGTGGTCCGCAGAAGAGCAATGTGCAGCCGCAATAAAAATGCACGGACCGTAGAAAGAGAGAAGTACGACCGCAATTTAGAATTATGCGGTCGCAGATTTCCATTCCTGTCAGGCGGAAGCAAGTGCGGTCCGCACATGGAATTGTGCGGCCGCATAACCTCCGAAAGGTAATTTTTGTCCGAAAATTCCAACACTGTAAAAATATAAGAGTTTCACTTTTTAGGTCAACTTTTAACATCTACGGCCACTCTAGACGTTTTCCTTTGCTCTTTTTAGTAGTTTTTGCTTTTTGAGCTTTTTGAATATTGATTTCATCATTTTAATTATTAATATGGGTTTAATTATTATTTCTTTGTCTTTTTCTTCTAATTTAAGCATGCGTAGCTAGATTTTTACTAGGGTTGTAACCCAACCCTAGTGTGTAAACTTAATGGGTGTTTGATTTATTGCTTGTTTATTGTTGGGTGTTGATTATCTAGCCTTGTTCTTGCTTTTATTTGAAGAATTAATGGTTGAAAATATTATTTCATGCTTTTTTACTTGGTCTCTACTTGAGAAAGAGAGACTTAGTCTAGAAAAATATGGCTAGCAAGAAATTGGGTCAATCGAGATATTGATAAGCCCAATTAAAGGGTTGCACCTAGAGATAGTAAAACCCGACTTGAGCTTATTATCAACTGCTTTGTTCAATACCCATTTGGACTTGAGAAAGCCAAATTGGGTAAAATCACACTCTGATCGAGAGGTATAGAGTGGGTATTTGAGTGTTGATAGCTATAATACACCCCGACCAATAAAACAAGTTTACAACCCATTAAGCGGACACCTAGGTAAAGGTCATAGCCCTAGGTTTTTTTTATCATTTGAAAAACAACCAAAAATAATTTCCTAGTTTCATTCTTTAAATCGCAACTGCAGTCTAACTTAGATTTCCAGACAAAACCCAATATTGCAGAAGTGCAAATTAAGATATACAAACTCACGCTCCATGTGGAATTATACCCCGGCTCTATTGGGTATAACTATTGCATCGACCGTTTTCATATCCTCAAATAGAGCAGTGAAATTGGATGAGATCAAGCGACAGACAAATTTTGTAGCTAAAAAGAAAAATTCATCGCTAATCTCATTTAGAGACGGATTACCAACAGATTATCAAGAATTTTACTAGCTACGAGCGTTTTAACGACAGATCAGCGACATCGTTTGTAGCTAATTTCAGATTTTTTTGTAGTGACAGGCACCACGATTGAGCAAGGAGTATCAGAAGGTCCAATATATAGCGGATGATTATGGTCAACTATCGCTTCAACAGATTTCAATTCATCGAGGGACATAAATCAAAGATCTAACACGGTGCGATCCAGGCACGCTGCTCTGATACCATGCTAAAATGCAAGGAATGATCAAGATCTTCAATGGAGGAATATTCTAGAAGAGTTCTAGAGAGTGTTGGTGAGCTAATAGAAATGAGCAAGTGATCACGTCCAACTATGCCTTACAAAAAGGACTAAGCGGTCACTGCAAAAAATAATCCGGTTCAAGAGTACGGAGCCGAATCCCACAGGGAACTAACATATTTGCTACAACTTTTAGTATCGCTAATGATAAGCTCAGACAATTTTCAGATGCAAGATTTTTTATTTGATAATTAACAGAAATTATTTAACTAAGGAAAAATGACAATAAAAACTATCAATAGGCAAGAATGAAGTTGAATTCAAGGGTAAAAGGATCTTGAGTTATTGATTTCCCCAATTGTCGGATTAATTCCTGACACGTTAGCTATAATTTCGTTGTAACACTCTATAAGGATGATGAGTCCTTGTTTACCGTAATTATCTCTCGATCAATTACGATAATTTTCTAGAAGCATTCTCTCGAACTACTCTAGTTGACAATTTGTACACTCAAAACTATCACACCAAAGCTTCGTTATCTCTAATCCCGCTTTTAAATTCAAGTAATTAATCTCTTAACTTACTCGAAAGTGGCATTGTTCAACAACAATCTAATCAAGTATTCTTTCTCAAGAAACACAAGATAACTAGACACGATTAATCAAGGGCCCTTTCAATTAATAATAAGAAACAAATAATTAAAAAATTATAGAGTAAAAACGGCTCAATTATATTAGAACGTAATCAAGACTTCATCCAACAATTGGATCCATCAACCCTAGATGAAGGGTTTATCTACTCATACTTCTATGCAAGATTACAATATAAGAAGTCATAACCAACAATGGAATTAAGAAGAAGAAGATGAAAAACTCGTAGCGGAATTCTCCGTCTTGCTCCTTTTGTGTTCTTGCCTCGAATGTTCTTCTAAAAATAGAGATAGGGCGAGCTGGACTTCATATAGGTCAAGGTTAGTCGCCTCTCAAATTACAAAATTGGCCTTGGACTATTTTTCTCGGAAGCACGTGGGCGGCCGCGCATCAACCGCGCACTTTGGTCGGTTTTTGCCTGACATGCGCGGCCGTGCATGGACCGCACACCTAGAGGATTTCTGCAGCTTGTTTTCTTTCTTCTTTTTAAGCGCGCTAACTTAAGATTGGCCTTCAATGCTCCATATTAACTCCAAAATACTATTTAACGTTCTCATCCCGGAATTGCTCTTGCAAAACATAAAATACTTAATTAAAGCAATTTGTCATCATTTAACATTCAAATATCAATAAAGTGCAGCAAAGTTAGAGTGCAAATAGTAGCTAAACTTCATAATTATAGCCTACTATTAATACCCACACTTAAACCATTGCTCGTCCCCGAGCAATCAAACCACACTTTACAGAGGCCTAACTTCACTCAGCGACTTCCCTAACTCATCACACCAAGAATATTTCACATAGATTGAGCACAGTAGTGTAACATCTTCACCTCAAGGGTTGACTCCCACGCGCCACGCAATACTCCTAGATTACTCACTTACTCTAACGCAGAGGTCAATAATTACCTTTTCTTCATGAATCAAGTGCTTGCTCACAACAAAAGAGACTCATTCCATAATCAATAAAATTTACACACAATGAGGCTTCAAAATAGACAGAATTCACTCACCCTCAGAAACAATATTCTTATGCCACAAAAGATGCTCCATAGGCTTGCCCATAGTGTACTACTCTACTAATCGAGCTCATTCGGTCTAGGATCAAGTAGGACTTTATTTGGTTTTAATGTAGGCTGCGGGTCGGGCAGGATATATTTGGATACAAGAGTGACTACACCTCCCTAAGCACTTCAATACATATACTTTAACATTCAAGTCCATACTTATTCAAACCAACACTCCACCTTCACATCAACGTATATTACCCCATACTTCTTTAAGCACAATCACATTAAAATCCACCAAAGGAATATTATTCACCACAATACAACTATTTTTAAACTCATGTGGATTTTATTATTGTTTTTTTTCAACACAGTGCACCTTTCTCCTTATTTCATTAGTTCCACTCAAAAGCCCCACCAACCATCCCCACACTTTAACTTTTACAAGTTTATAGCAATTCAAGTGCTCATGAGAGGTGAACAGGTTCAAATAGATGGTTAATTCAAACAAAGGGGTAAGACTTGTAATGTGATTTCCATAGAAACAGGATTACATGCTCAAAGGGGTTAACTACGATACATAACAATTAGGCGGGTGGAATATATATATATGGATCAATAAAGAAACGCCTATATCACTTCCAAGACTGAACGAGACTACTAATTCGCTTTGCAAACACACGGGGTAAGTTTTAGGCATCAAATGCAGTGCACAGATTACAACAAGCCTCACACACACATGGCACATGAGTCACTCCAGATTGGATCATCAAAACACTCTAGTCAGGGTACTTAAGCCAAGTTAAGAACATACAATTTAAGGCACCCTTACAAGAATCAACAATTGAGCCTAAGTGTCACAAGTACCCGCTATATTCAAGGCATAACGAAGTTAAGAGATCATATTTCTAATTCATCCCATAGCCCACGAGTTCCTAACTAATAAATAAATAAAAACTAACTACACCCGGTTCAAACAAAACCCTTGGATAAGAACCGTGGCCCATAAGGGGGAATTGATACACTCCTAACAAAAGAAAATCTTTTTGTATTTTTCTTTATTTTTTTTGTTCGAATTTAATCACTCAAGAAACATGTTGAATGATATCCATCACCGGGACAAATCGAAACTTTTGAAAATTTATTTATATATATATATATTAACTAACGAACTACACTACTCTACACACAACATACAACATACATACAAAGTATCCCCACCTAATTATACTTCAATTCCACCACAAACTTAACAATGTCCAATCCAACCCAACAAGATGAAATTCACTATCCTCACATACAAAAAGGTATACTAGTAATATAAAATAAAGACAAGAACAACAATAACTTCTACTATCATACAATTAAAAGAGAAGAAGAAAAGAAAAAAATTGAAGAAAAAAAACTGAAGAAAAAGGAAAATAGAAACCATGGCACTTACCTGAAGAGCTTGTGAGGAATAGAGATTGGGAGTTGATTTAGTAGAGAAGAGGAGGAAAGGGAAGTAGGTTATTGCTTTTGAAATTGGGGAGAAGCGAGGGTTGTGGGGCGTGCGTTTGTTGTTTGAGAGAGGAGGGTTTTTTTTGTTTTTTCAGATTTTAGAGGGGGAAATAAGGGGTTGGAGTCGGTTATTAACAAGGGAGAAAAATAAAAAAAATAAAACTAAAGAAAGGAAAAGAAAGGGAAAAAATAAAAAATATATAAAATTAAACCTAAAAACGGTGGTTAGTGCACGGTCGGTGCACGACCGCGCACGGGGGCAGTGGAGGTCACAAAATGCACGGCCCATGCGCGGTCGCACATGTGCAACAATGGGGGTCTGAAAATACGCTACCTATGCGCGGTTGCGCATGTGCAGTAGTGGGAGTCTGAAAGTGCGCAGCCGCGCACATTTGGCCTTCAAAATTTCTCCCTTTTTTGCCACTTTTTACCTATCTCGGGGTTGATTTCTTCACCCCGAGTCCTTCCGACGCGCACAATTTCTTCCCTGCGCATTAATAGACCTTTCAATGCTTTCAGAGTTCAAAATAAAATAAGAAAAATAAGAACAAAGAAAAATATTGGGTTGCCTCCCAAGAAACACCTGATTTAACGTTGCGGCACGACGAATTACAACAAACCATGGGTTTCCTCCCAGGAAGCGCCTGATTTAACATCGCGGCACGACACATGCTTTCATTATTTCCCTTCGCTCACGTATTGGGGCTCTTCCAAAGATATCACAACTTTCTCCCATTTTTCTTCAACCATTCCCAGGTAGTGTTTCAACCTTTGCCCATTCACTTTAAACCTATTCGTTCCATCTTCGAACTCAATTTCTACTTCTCCACTTGAGAACACTTGCCCAACTCTAAATATTCCTGACCATCTATATTTCAGCTTACCCGGAAATAATCTAAATCTTGAGTTGTATAACACTACTAGATCTCCGGGTTTGATGTTCCGATCTAGAATGTGCTTATCATGCATCATTTTCATCTTTTCTTTGTACAATATTGCATTCTCAAATGCATGGAACCGGAATTCTTCAAGTTCATGTAGCTCTGTGACTCTACTTGGGCCTGCGGTTTCCATATCCAAGTTCAACTGTCGCAATGCCCATAAGTCTTTATGCTCAAGCTCCACTGAAAGATGGCCTGCTTTTCCAAACACCAACTTGTATGGAGACATAACAATTGGAGTTTTAAATGTTGTGTGGTACGCCCATAATGCATCATCCAACTTCTTTGCCCAATCAGTCCTTGTCACATTCACTGTTTTGGTCAGGACACTTTTGATTTCCCTGTTGGACATTTCCACTTGCCCGCTCATTTGTGGGTGGTAAAGTGTGGCAACCTTATGGCGAACTCCATACTTTTCTAACAGCCTTGTAAACGCTCTATTGCAAAAATGGGTTCCACTATCACTGATTATAGCTCTAGGAGTGCCAAAATGTGTGAAAATGTTTTTCTTTAGAAAGCATGTCACTCCTTTGGTATCATTTGTTGGAAGGCCACAACCTCAACCAATTTGGAGACATAGTCAACTGCTACCAATATGTATGTGTTACCACACGAGCTGAAAAATGGTCCCATAAAATCAATCCCCTACATGTCAAATACTTCCACCTCTTGAATTGTAGTCATTGGCATCTCGCGACGGCGAGATATGTTGCATGTCTTTTGGCACTCATCACAACTTTTACCCAAGCATGGGCATCCTTAAATAAAGTAGGCCAATACAAACCCAACTCCAACACCTTCGCCGCTGTCCGAATTTGTGATGACCCAAAAGGTCATCTCGTGTAATTTGAATTAATACCGTATTCCGAGGCCTTGAAAGCCTCCGTTAATCTCACATCGATGTGTGTGCGCATCCTGGGCGCGTAGTCGGGAAGTCTTTATGTAAAATTTTGATAAAAGTTGAATTTTGATAAATAATTGAATAAAGTTGACTTTGGTCAACATTTTTGGTTACGGACCCGTGACTTGACGGTCCTGGAGGGTCCGTAGGAAAATATGGGACTTGGGCGTATGCCCGGAATCAACTTCCGAGGTCCCAAGTCCGAGAAATGAATTTTTAAAGAAAAATTGTTTCCTGAAAAATATAAAGACTTAATGAATTGTTATGTGAAACTCGTGTTACCGGGCCCGTATTATGGTTCCGGAGCCCGAAACAGGTTCAATATGATTAATATGAGTTGTCTGTAAAATTTGGTAAGAAACGGAATTGGTTTGACGTATTTCGGATCCAAAAATGGAAAATTCGATAGTTTATGAAGTTTGAGGGAATTCTATAGATTTTGGAGTCTAATTCCTTGTTTTGATGTTATTTTGGTGGTTTAAGTACTTGAATAAGTCCGTAATGTGGTTCTGAGGTTGTGTGCACTTTTGGGTTGAGGTTCAGAGGGCTCGGGATAGTTTCGGGTAGGTTCCGGGGTGTTTTAGACTTAATATCACCAAGTGTTGCAGGTGCAGCAACAGGTCTCTGAACCTGGGAGCGCGGACCCCGGTGGTTGACCTTCAGAGGACCTGCAGCAGCTTCGCGGTCGCAGTCGCCTTACCGCGGACCGCGGTGGTGGAACTTCTGCGAGGCTGCAATGAGGCCTTCGCGGCTGGGTCGCCTTACCGCGGACCGCGGTGGAGGTCTGGGCAGGGATACCTATAAATAACGTAATTTTCAGCTATTTTCCACTTTTCAAAAATCCTAAAACATAAGAAGCGATTTTCTTAAACACTTTTCTTCTTCAAAAACATTGGTAAGTGATTTCTAACTCAATTTCTTCACTCTTTAACTTCTTTTTACAAGATTGAATCCTAGAATCTAGGGTTTTCATGGGGAAATTGGGAATTTTGGGGGGGGGGGGAACCTAAGAATATCGAAATTTGGGAATTTAGACCTCAATTTGGGGTCGGATTCCAAAACCAATTATGTACCTGGGCTCGTGGGTAAATGGGTAGTCGGGTTTTGGTCCGAATTTTGGATTTGGACCAAGCGGGCCCAGGGTCGATTTTTGACTTTTTGGGGAAAACTTTAGAAAACTCATTTCCATGCATTACAATTGATTCAATTAGCCTTTATTGATATAATTAAGTAACTTGTGGCTAGATACGAGCGTGTTGGTGGCGGAACCAGGAGGTAAAGCGGTAGTTGAGGCTCGATTTGTGTTCGAGGCATCGAGGTAAGTGTTTGGTCTAACATTAGCTGAGAGATTAGGTGTAGAGTCCTATTTTCTATGTGATTATCCATGTCCAACGTATAGGTGAGGTGACGAGTACCTATACGTTGTGGTCAATGCATGCCCGTGAGTCGTTTTTGATGTATTACATGTTTCCCTTCAATAATTACTGTGTTTGAAGCGGATTTCATTTCGGAAGTATGCAATTATTGAAAATACCTGATAAGGATATGTGATAAGTTGTTTTCAGTTGAGGATTGTTTTGTTGAGTTATGTATCCGGAAGAGATTGGTTATGGTTGTGTCCCTTTCCAGGACCATATTATTGTTGTTGTAGTTCCCTTGCCGAAAAATAGTGGTTATGAATCATATTGACGATTTTCCTTGCCTTGTTGTTGTTGTTGTTGTTGTTGATATTACTTGGGTGAGTAAGAGTGTAAAGCATGAAGGGTGATGTCGTGCCATTCATTCATTTATTTAATGCATGGTGAGGATGAGATTAAAGCACGAAGGGTGATACCGTGCCATGATTTTACATTTATAAGCACGAAGGTTAATGTCGTGCCATTCATTCATTTATTTATTGCAATGTGAGTAAGAGAGTAAAAGCACGAAGGGTGATGTCGTGCCATTCATTCATTTATTTATTGCATTGTGAGGATGAGAGTAAAACCACAAAGGGTGATGTCGTGCCATTCATTCATTTATTTATTGCAATGTGAGGAAGAGAGTAAAAGCACGAAGGGTGATGCCATGCCATTCATCCATTTATTTATTGCAATGTGAGGAAGGGAGTAAAAGCACGAAGGGTGATGCCGTGCCATTCATTCATTTATTTACTGCATTGTGAGGATGAGATTAAAGCACGAAGGGTTATGTCGTGTACATCTTTGTTTTTATTGCTACCTGCTGTTGATTTTCATTCCGTTGTATTGGGGTCTTGTACAGTTAACCGTTATTGTTTCTCTATTGTCTCCCCCAGCATGTTCCCCAAACCCCCTCGTATTTAACTGTTATTTCATGTTACTATTTGTTATATATTGTAGAACTGTACAGGTATATGTTGTTGTTGTGTCTAGCCTCGTCACTACTTCGCCGAGGTTAGGCTCGGCACTTACTCAGTACATGTGGTCGATTGTACTAATGCTACACCTGCACTTCTCTATGTTGTGCAGACTACGCAGGCGGACCCAGTGGACATTGACAGAGGGAGCATCCTTCAGTCCACATAGGAGACATCAAGGTAGACCCGCAGACGTCCGTGGGCCTTGGCGTCACCATCTATTTTTCATTCCTGTCTTATTGTATTTCCGGACAGTTTTACTTGTTCTTTCCAGACTATTGTTGTAGAAATCTTAGATCGTCCGTGAGGCTTGTGACACCAGTTTTGGGAAACTTTGTATGGAACTACGTAACGATTATATTAAGTTGTTGAAATTTCTAGCTTCCGAAAACTTTTAGTTTATATATTCATGCTTATGGTTTCATTGTGAGACATCTTAAACAAAGAAAGGAATAGATTTAACTAAAACGTTGGTATGTCTAGCGGGCTCAACGTTAGACGCCATCACGGCCTGAAGGTGGGATTTTGGGTCGTGACAGAATTCCTCCAAAGTGCCCACCATATGGTGAAGCATGGAAAGCCTGCAAAACAGAAGATTGATCTTTCTCGGGGAAACACCTCTGGATCATGTTATCTACACATATTTTAAAAAGTAAAGGTTCATCCCAGTAATAAGACCGACAATCGCGAAAGAACTTTTTCTTTTGAATCGAAGAGAGTTCATAAGGTACAATACCGCTTGCCAAAAATTAGCAATATCACCATACCATGGCATCTCCTCCATTGCCACTGCTAGTAATTGTTCATCCGGGAATGTCTTAGTTATATTTTGAACCTCTACCTTCTTTTCAACTCCCTCCAACCTTCAAAGGTGGTATGACACTTGGTTCTCTGTCCCTTTTCTATCGTGGATCTCCAAATCGGATTCTTGTAGCAAAAGAACCCAGCGGATCAAACGTGGCTTTGACTCTTTCTTTGCTATCAAGTACCTAAGTGTTGCATGGTTAGTATAAAAAATAACTTTTGAACCAATAAAATAAGACATGAATTTGTCGAATGCAAACACCACAACAAACATCTCTTTCTCAGTCATGGTATAATTTATGTGTGCACCGCTTAGCGTTATGATGGCATAGTCAATTGGGTGCATTAGCTTGTCCTTTCACTGCCCCAGGACTGCTCTTATAGCATAGTCACTCGCGTCACACATGAGCTCGAACGGTTGCTCCCAGTTGGGTGCAACGATGATTGGTACAATCATCAGTCTCTTCTTCAACTCCTCAAATGCCAACCTGCAATCATTATAGAACACAAAGGGATGATCCTTTTCAAGGAGTTTACATAAGGGGTTAGCAATTTTAGAGAAATCTTTTATGAATTGCCTGTATAACTCGGTGTGCCCAAGGAAACTTCTCACTGCCTTGACTAAAGTGGGCGGTGGCAACTTCTCAATCACGTCAACCTTAGCATGGTCGGCCTCAATACCTTTACTAGACACTCGATGCCCTAACATTATCCCTTCTTGTACCATAAAATGGCACTTCTCCGAGTTCAGCACTAAATTTGTCTCCACACATCTTTTTAGCACTCTTCTTAAATTGTGAAGACAGTCTTCGAATGAATCCCCCACCATGGAGAAATCATCCATAAAGACTTCCATAATATCTTCAACCATATCAGTGAAAATGGCTAACATACACCTCTGAAATGTAGTTGGTGCATTGCAAAGGCCAAACGGCATTCTCCGAAAGGCAAAGATGCCATACAGACAAAGAAAGGGTGTTTTCTCTTTGTCTTCAAGGGCTATTGAGATCTAATTGTACCCTGAATATCCATCCAAAAAGCATAAATGCGACCGCCCAGCCAACCTATCCAACATTTGGTCAATGAATGGCAAGGGGAAATGGTCTTTTCGGGTGGCTGTGTTCAGTTTCCGATAATCCATGCAAATTAGCCAACCAGTGACTGTACGAGTCGAGATCAACTCATTATTCTCATTTAGCAAGACTGTCATTCCTCCCTTCTTTGGCACACACTGAACAGGGCTGACCCAGTTACTGTCAGAGATGGGGAAGATAATATCCGCATCTAACCACTTGATCACTTCTTTTTTCACCACCTCTTTCATGTTCGGGTTCAACCTTCTTTGATGTTCTCTGGAAGGTTTGTGCCCTTCTTCCAAGAGAATCTTGTGCATGCAAAAGGCCGGTTGATACCCTTTTTGTCTGCCATGATCCAACAAATAGCATTCTTCATTCCTGTAACACATGTAGGAGTTGTTCTACCTACACAACTAGCAAACCGGATGATATAATAACAGGTAAAGTAGAGTTAGGCCCTAAGAAAGCGTACATGAGGTGAGCTGGAAGCGGTTTCAGGTCCAACTATGGTAGCTCCTCTATTGATGGTTTTGCAGGTGGTGTTGCTCTTTCTTCTGAGCGTAGGGGTTCGAACTGGGGTTCCCTTTTCCAGAACCCTTGACCTTCGAGAGCCATGACCCACTCTGCCAACTCTTCACCATCCACATCTTCCAAATTCATCAAGCAAGCTTCTAACGGATCTCTGATATTAAGGGTCTCATCCTCCTCTTGTAGTATTACATCCACGGCCTCCACTAGCGAGCAATTTGCAAATTCGCTGGGTCTCCTCATAGATTGTTGAACATTGAATATTATTTCTTCATTATTTAACCTCATTTTTAACTCTCCAGTCTCACAATCGATCAACTCTCTCCCTGTGGCTAAGGACAGCCTCCCCAAAATTATTGGTATTTCTTCATCAACTTGACAATCAAGAATAATGAAGTCGGCAGGAAATACAAACTTCCCCACTTGGACGAGCACATCATCTAGAATTTCAGTCGACCTTTTGACTGTGCGATCAGCCAGTTGCAGCAACATTGAGGTCGGTCTAGCTCTACCAATGCCTAATTTTTTATAGATTGCCAAAGACATCAAGTTGATACTGGCTCCCAAGCCACATAATGCTTTAGCAAAAGCATAACTTCCAATTGTGCATGGGATAGTGAAACTATCGGGATCAGACAATTTTTGAATCATAGGTCTTGTAACTACCGAGCTGCAGATTTGAGTCAGAGTTACAAATGACAGGTCTTTGAAGTCAAATTTTCGAGACATCAGATCCTTCATCACTTTTGCATAGCCTGGCATTTCCCTCAAAGCATCCATCAGCGAAATATTCAATTGAATTTGTCTGAATATTTTCATGAATTTCCTGTATTGATCATCTTTCTTTTGCTTTGCCAACCTCTGAGGGAATGGTGCAGGAGTTAGCTTCTGCCCACTACTTGGTTTCTTTTCTTTATTAGGAGCCTTTTCCACCACATGTTCTGGGAGTGGTTAAATTTCCTTCTCCTTGCCTTTGTCAACTTGTGCCCATTCAATTACAACCTCTGTGAGCTCCTTTGTCTTGTCGGTCTCTTATGTCACTGGAGTAATTGGCATTGCGTCTCTCCTAGATTGAGCAACATCTTGCTCTCTGTCTAAATCCCTTCCATTCCTGAGATTCATTGTCATTAGCTGATTTGGGTTTTGCTCCTTTGGATTGATGTTTGTGTCTGCGCACAACGTTCCTTGTGGGCGATTGTTCAAGGCCATAGATAACTGCCTAATTGCTTTTCAATGCCTTTAATAGATTAATCATGTGCGGCTAACTTTTCTTGCATCTTTCCATTTGTCCCAATGAGTTGTTGCAGCATGCCCTTGATTTCTATCATATTACTGTCCTGCTGTTGATGAGGCAGTTGGTAAGCCAATTGTTGTTGGTGCTGCTGGTTGTAGACCTACTGCCTTTGATAAGGCACAACTTGGATTTGTGGCCGTGCTCCCCCTGGATTGGTATTGTGTTGTTGCTGGGTTGGTCTGTACTGCTGATATTGAGGTCCCCATTGCTGTCCACCTTGCCTCTGACCTCCAAAATTATTGATGTAATTCATGTCTTCTCTGAAGCCCTGGTTATCATTCTCTCCACTCTATGAGCAAACATATGACTGATTAATGCAAGGAGTGCATAAGCCTCCATTTGTCGTATCAACAATGTGCACCTGTTTCGTACCTATCTCATCAATTTTCTTTGTCAGCAGGCTTATCTGGGTCATGAGAGTGGCTATGTTTTTTGCATTTGTATTGTTTGGGTCAAGAGCAACAGAATGAACTATTGGAGTGGGTGTTGTACCTCTCATCATCCAACCTGAATTTTGAGCCACTTTGTCGAGAATAATCTTACACTCTGTGAATGTTTTGCTAAGAACGCAAACCCGGTTGAAGCATCTACATTGGCCTTCACACCGTCAGCCAAACCCATATTGAATCTCTATCCCAGTATCTAATCTAGGATGCCATGGTGTGGACACTTCACCAGCATAACCTTAAACCTCTCCCAGGTTTCCTGCAAAGTTTCGGTCGGTTTATGCCTAAATTGCAATATCTCATAAATTTGCCTCGTAGTTTTGTTGGTTGAATAGAACTTGTTTAAGAACTGCTTGACTAGTTCCTCCCTAGTAGCAATGGAGTTTATTGGGAGCTAATTCAGCGAAGTTTGAGCCTCCCCGGTCACTGAGAATGGGAACAATAATAATTTGATTGCTTCATGAGTCATATTCGGTTGTCTTTAAGTGACACAAATTGATAGAAAGTTCTTCAGATGTTGTTTTGGGTCTTCGATGTACGACCCGGAGAACAACCCTTTATTCTGTAGCAAATGCAGCATGTTGTTGGTAATCTGAAACGTCTCCGCTTGTACCGGAGGGACTGCAATTGCGGTGGCCAAGTTATCAGCAGTTGGTTGCGTCCAATCATAAAGAGCAGCTTCCGGAACAAGAGGTGCTACCACTCTGATGTTTGGATCAACTCGATCATTTCTATTGTTCCCATTGACGTTCTCGATGTCAGCCATTTCAATTTTGAGTGGGTCGTTTTGTTTTAGCTATTTGCCCTTCTTGTTAGCCCGATTCAATGCCCTGAATGCTTTCTCGAGATCTGAGAGTCCTTCAAAAAGTTCACGAGTTCTCAAGGAGCTTCTAGTAATGCACCTGAGTCACAGAAGAGTTCAAACGTGAGAATTTCAATGGTAATATTTTTAACACCACAGAAAATTGATCTAAGCTAAAAATCCTAGCAATTCTTTCAAGTTGTAATAAATAACACCGCTAGTTCCCCGACAGCGGCGCCAAAATTTGATCACTCCCAATTATTCCTCATAAAAAGGACTAAGACGTCATTGCAAAAAATAATCCGGTTCAAGAGTCCGGAGTTGAATCCCACATGGAACTAACCTATTTGCTGCAACTTTTAGTATCGCTAATGATAAGCTCAGACAATTTTCAGATGCAAGATTTTATTTGATAATTAATAGAAATTATTTAACTAAGGAAAAACGACAATAAAAACTATCAATAAGCAAGAATGAAGTTGAATTCAAGGATAAAAGAATCTAGGGTTATTGATTTCCCCAATTGTCGGATTAATTCCCGACACGTTAGCTATAATCTCACCGTAACACTCTATAAAGTAGAGATGATGAGTCCTTGTTTACCGTAATTATTTCTCGATCAATTACGATAATTTTCTAGAAGCATTATCTCGAACTACTCTAGTTGACAATTTGAACACTCAAAAATATCACACCAAACTAATTTTATCACATGCGGGGCACATGCCATACTACAATACATATAAAGCCATTATATTGACTCGGCACCAAAACTTTGAATCTTTCGTTTTCTTGAGAATCTGCTGTCGTCTTCATCAGCTAATTATGAATTACATGGCAATTGCATGCAATGGCAGAACACTATCCACTAAGGGTATCAATCCACATTGCTTCGCAAAAAATATTCGTTACATGTTAAAATAATATTTCAAAATAATAATAATATTCATATATACAACTGGCCGACACCATTTAAAAGTAAATATCATTTTGGTATAGGCAATAAAGTCTCAAAACCAAAATAGTTCTGGAACCTACACACTTACAAATTAATTATGACAACAAATACTACTTGCACAAAATCTTGAGTAAACCAATCTTTCTCTATATATCAACGGTTTGTCTCTGAAATTAATCCATGTCTAGACGAGGAAATTAAAGCTATGTTGCTTCCTCTCGCTACTAGACCATTCCCTACTATAAACCAAGATATATGATCGGTTTACCCACGCTAAGAAAAGATTGGTGTATGATATCGAATAGTATAAATACACAAATATTTCACTAGTAGGTCACAATTTGTGGACAAGATTGAGTATAAAATTGTATGGTAGATAATAAAACTTCAAACTTTAAAATTTGAAAATAGCCACCACCAAATGAAACAACATAGATTATCAAAGAAGGTATCAAGTTCATAAACTTGATTTTAAGTAACTGAATGAGCAGTTGATCAACTACCTCCCACCAATATATGGAATTATCTAATGGGAAAGTTTAGTTTACTTAAAGAGAAAAGAATATTCTCCATATAATAAGGTAATGAGAAGTGGCGACCATAACAATCCATCAAAACATGGGTTTAATTTGCATTGTTGTTAAAATTTATTTCCCTCTGGTGTTAAATTTAATATTCATTCTAAAAGAATTTTCGTTTCCTTTATACACGGAAAAGGGGGGAAATTAAAATATTAAGTATGCCTAGCTAGGTGTTACTACAAAGTTGTGATACAAAAAAGAAATGATTTTATAGAAAATAAAATAGAAATGGAGTTTTTCTTCCCAAAATTGATCTTTGACTAAATTATATAAAAAAGAAATGATTTTATAAAAATTACCAGTAGTCTTGGTAAATTAAATTCCAAGTAAAGTATTACATAAGCAAGAAAATCTGCTCAAATATACAATATAGAGTTCATTTCTATAAAGAGAAATTCTTTTACATTAAACAAGATAGCATGATTAGTTTTCGGGACATCTATACTCTGTACAAAGGAAATAAGCTACAGTGGACAGTATGTTTTTCCTATCTTATTACTTGTTAATTTAATAATAAAAATTCCAACGAAATCAAGTGACTTCTCGAAGTGAAAATGTCTAGTTTGATAAGAATTGCTTATCCTTTTAACTAATTACTTATAATTATGTTTACCCTTAAAATCGAATAACAATAAAATTTATAACTAATTTTTAATATATGTAATTCCATTTTGCACAAACTAAAAAATATGAAAATTAATATTAGAAATTGACTGTAAATAATAAAGCAAACCAATATAATGCGCAACTTTGGGCCTTATCACCCTCGAACCAAAATGAGTATGCTATTGAAAAGTATGAACTGAACAACAGCCCATGAGAGCTTTAAGAGAGAGAAAATAATATATTGTTTTGTTCTGCGTGAATGTGATGATTACAAAATGATTAGAACTCCCTTTATATAGTAAAAGAGATGGTACAATTCTAAATACAGAAGGAAATCTCATGATTGGCCAATTAATCGATCTTGACTTGATACGTGCCGATCGAGATTTAGCCGCGATCCTTGCCCGATCACGAATATCTCGACTTTCCGTTATTCGACTCAACAGGCTTCCTTTGATCTAAGTCGATCTCAATCCCGCTCAGTCACGATCTCGATCAGTCCTTGAATCACGTGCTTGACATATATCTTTATATCACGATCCCATATAATTTGGGATCGAACCTTAGCATGCTGCCCAAATCTCGATTAGGGAAGCCGACCGTATACAAATTACAAAAAGAGTTATTATAGTTTGTTGCTAGTGCTTTTCGTCCTTCGTTTTTGGAAAGCGAAGAAAAAGAAGTTACCATTTATGAGATGGATAATAAGAAAGTTGGTTAATGGTTGTGAGAGAATTAAAAGTTTCTCGTGCATTCATAACTATTCTGTATTACCGGTGGGTTGTTGGATCAGCCTTCAATGCCTATCTTCATAATAAATAATACTCATTTTTTATTAATAATAAAAAATGTTCATTTTCTCCTGTTTTAAATGAAGAAGAAAAAAAAAATGAATAAATATCAGCTAGAAGATCTCAGAGTCAAAATAGCATTGATCTCTCCGAAAAGAAAGTACAAACAAAAATAAAAATAGAAAGTCCATTCCCCTCTCTCTCTCTCTCTAACAAAAATAAAAAAAGTCCATTCCTCTCTCTCTCTCCTTAACTTTAATCTTTCTGGATTTGTGTATATAAATTGGCGAAGTTGTAATGTTTGTTTGCTCACTTATTCTTCCTATGTAAACAATAAGCTGAGAACATCTCTTATCTCCTTGCACAAAACCACCCCATGAACTATTAATTCGTATATAGGAGCTCAAATTAATTAAGGATATACAATTATGGGTGATCTGCAGATAGCAGGGTCTAATGGAAACCATGCATCAGTGAGTTTGAATATTAGAGATGATGATTTTAACAACAAGACTTCTGCTAATTCAGCTTCACATGAAGATTCTTCATCAAGTTCAAGCTGCTGCTTTGTCTCTGTTTCCTTCATCCAAAAGGTGACTCTTTTCCTTAGTTTTGCTATACCAAAAGTCTGACATGATTTCATCATATTATAGTAATTCATAGATAACTGCAAGTTTTTCCAAAGAAAATGACTTTCACGTCCTAAAAACTTGAGAAATCAAAAAATATTGTTGCCGGCCGGAACTATTTGTGGAAATTCCCTTGAATTTTGTTTGAATCCTGAAGAAATTGTACCAGTTTGTTAATTAATTAATTTCTACAGATAATAGCCGAGACATTAGGGACGTACTTCTTGATATTTGCTGGGTGTGGTTCAGTGGCGGTGAATGCAGACAAAGGAATGGTTACTTTCCCTGGTATTTCCATTGTCTGGGGGCTAGTGGTTATGGTCATGATTTACTCTGTTGGCCATATCTCTGGTGCTCATTTTAACCCTGCTGTTACCATTGCCTTCGCCACTTGCAAAAGGTTCCCCTGGAAACAGGTATATTCAACTTTTGACTTAAATAATCTTCAATTTTTGACTTCATTGCCCTTGACACTAATTTTTACAATGCTTGCGATGTATACTACATTACTACAACGACAATTAACATATTCAGTATAATCTCACAAGTGAGATCTGAGAAGGATAGTGTGTACGAAAGATTTATACTTACCTTGTGAAAGTAGAGAGATTGTCTGTGATAAACTCATGGCTCAAAGAACACATAATCACAGCAGTTTTTGAAAAAGAAATATGGTAGTGGAGAAATTATGGAAAAGAAAACAATAACAACAGCAAGATAATAGGAGAACTGAAGCACAAGAAAATAATAGTTCGTAAGAACATTTTAAGAATAAAGAAATACGAGAATAATACTCTGGAAAAGAAATACGCTCGACTGCCAACTAATTGTCTACCTCTATTTTCAACCTTGAGCAATGTATATTGCATTAAGCAGGATGAAAGATTTCAGTCAATTTGCCGCTTTTTAAATATGTAGAATTGATAGCAAGAGTTATTATTATTCACGTATTCTCGACCAAGAATTCATAGATATAAGTTGTCTATAGTCAACGTTTATTAATTGCTTCCAAAATTGGTTGTGTTAGTTTTGATTAATTGTGAACATTAAAGAGATTATACTACTTTTTTCTTACCTATAATTAACGAGCATTTCTTTCTTTGTACATATATATAGGTACCAGCTTACGTGGCAGCTCAAGTGATTGGATCAACCCTAGCAAGTGGAACCCTACGACTAATATTCAATGGCAAAAATGATCATTTTCTTGGAACCTCGCCCTCTGGATCAGATATCCAATCTCTTGTTCTGGAATTTATTATCACATTTTATCTTATGTTTGTTGTTTCTGGTGTCGCAACTGATAATCGAGCTGTAAGTATTCTTTACGAATCTCATTTTTTTAGTATTATATTTTAACTTAATTAGAAACAGTTAAGAACAACATCTTGAATAATCAATCCAGCTAGGTAGTTGCCTACGTACTTTACTTGTAAATGTGCTAATATTAATTTCTTTTCTACTACGACTAATATGCTATAAAATATTCACCAATGGACTATCGTACGCTAAGTGTAGTCAATAATTACAATTAATTTAGTAACAAGATTATGACTTCAAACTTAAATATTCAAGTTTCTTTCTAATTAATCAAAGTTTAATCTTAATTATTTAATACTTGTGGACTCTTCTACATCATTATTACATGATTGATTGGATTCCTTTACTGTGTCTATAATTGCAGATAGGAGAACTTGCTGGTCTTGCTGTGGGGGCAACCGTGTTACTTAATGTGATGTTTGCCGGGTAATTACTACTTTATGTATTTTGCATTCTTTATTTTGGTTATTACTTCAAAATGTTATAGTGTGAAAGAGTGTCCAAACTATTTTGATGAGGGGCGGTCATCTTTTGACCATTCGCCATCCAAGTACACAAAAATACAAAGTTCCTATTTGAAAAAAAAACAAGATTCTCTTATATATTTTTTCATATACAGTCAACCCTCTCTTTTTTCATAACAGCCAAAATATTTTTGGATGTTATACTGAAGTGTTGTTATAGAGAACATATATTATAACGTAACATAAAAATTTGGTTCCGAAAAAGTTTGACTTTTAGGGAGAAGTGTTGTTATATATATAGGAATGTTGTTATAGAGAGGTCTGACTGTATACTTGTGTTATTTGACCATTTCCTCATCAAAACAAAATAAAAGGGACTTGAGTTGTGTTCAATCGTGTGAAGGGTAAAGTTTGCACTTCTCAAATCTCATTCTATTACAGTATAATGGGTATACTGTAACTGTATAATTTTAAAGTCTCAAAACAACCCCTCATGTGTAGTTTTGACTTTTCCTTTCTCATTAGATGACTGTGAAATTTGAACTCAGGACCTCTGGTCTACCTTGATACAACTTTAAATTATCTTTATTATTAAAATTTCCCTTATTATATTACGTCACAACAGGCCGGTAACAGGGGCGTCGATGAACCCAGCAAGGAGTTTGGGCCCAGCGATAGTGTGGAGCCATTACAGAAGTATATGGGTTTACATGTTAGGCCCAACAGCTGGGGCCATATCAGGTGCTTGGGTCTATAACATTATCAGATTCACTGACAAGCCTTTACGTGAGATTACCAAAACTGGATCTTTCCTAAAGTCCATCAGATCTAGCAAGTCCCTCAGATCTAGCACGTAACAAACTGCGCCAATTGAAAAAGGGAGTAGTTGCTTTTTTCTTCTTCTGAAATATATACACAAGAGAAAGAAAATTAGGAATGAGAAAAGAAAAAAGAAAAAAACATTGTGTTCCTATTAGTTTCCTTGACTTTTGTTTACAAAAGAAACTCGTTGTAATTTTTGTAAAATAAACTAATGAAGTCTTAATTTTTATAATGGAGCATACTGATTATCAATCCTTACCGGCCATTCCCACGGATGAGGAAATTACTCGAGCCCTGAAAGGATTCAAACCTTACAAAGCAGTTGGTCCGGATGGCCTACATCTTTTCTTTTACCAAAAATATTGGACTGAAGTGGGCCCTAAGGTTATCCAGTTTTGCAAACAACTTTCCTGAATAAGGTCATTCCACTAGATCTTAACTGTACTTATATATGCCTTATTCCAAAGGTAAAGCATACGCACACTATCTAGCAATATCGTCCTATCAGCATCTGCAATACTATTTATAAGTTAATTACTAAAATTACTGTTAACAGGCTTAAGCCGCTTCTGTCCAAGATTATAGGACCTACACAAACTAGTTTCCAACAGGGAAAGAGAGCCTCTAACAATGCTATAATTGTCCAGGAAATTATTATTCATTTTCGCAAAATGACAGGCAAAACGCACTATATGCTTCTTAAATTAGACCTCGAAAAGGCTTTCGATCGGTTGGGATGGTCTTTTATAAGGAAAACTTTATTATATTTCAACATTCTACCCTCTCTTACAGAATTAATAATGTCTTGTATTACTACAACGACTACTTCAATACTCATTAACGAAACACGTACTTCTTACTTCAATCCTTCACGTGGAGTTAGACAAAGGGATCCTTTATCTCTATACATTTTCATCATGTGTATGGAAATTCTCTCTCGAATGATTAATCAATCAGTAGACTACCTCCAATGGCACCCAATTCGAATCTCTAAACATGGTCCGGATCTATCTCACCTTTTCTTTGCGGATGAAATCATACTGCTTTCTAAAATAAATACACAAAGTTGTCATGCGATTATTGATATCCTTAATCACTTCAATCACATTTCGTGCCAAAAAATAAAATTTGATAAAAATTAAAAATATTTCTCTCAAGAAACTGCTCCATTTCAAATAAAAACTTTGTGTTACAATCATTTGCAATGAAAGAGGGGCAGTCTTTTGGAAAATATCTGAGCTTCTCAATTTTTAATGGTCGACCCCAAAGCACTGACTTTCAATTTCTACTTAATAATTTTAAAAATCGTCTAGACGGATGGAAAGCTAAGTTTTTAACACTAGCATGTAGAATCACCCTCATAAAATCGACACTCAACTCCCTCCTAAATCACATCATGCAGTATAATCACATTCCGACCAACATCATAAATAAATTAAATCGTTATCAAAGAAATTTTTGTGCGGGGAACTACGGATGTAAAATAGAAATTGCATCTTGTTAAGTGGACACACATTACAACCTCTACAAGTGAAGGGGGTTTTGGTATACAAAACCTGAGAACTAAAAATGATGCCTTACTAGAGCCAGCATGGCCTGGAGAACCTTCCAAAATCCCCGCTCTCTTTGGTCAATGACGCTTATTAATAAACATCTCCAACTAAAACAAGGCCATAATTCTACATCAACATGGCGCAATATTGTTAAGGGTTGGAATAACTGTCAACGCGATTTATACTAGAGAATAGGTGCAGAGAACCATATTAATCTCTGGACTGATCCTTGGCTAAACACAGGAACAACTTTGCGATCTATGCTCATAGGTCCATTACCTAAATCCACTGCTACTCACACTGTCTCTAGCTTTCTCAAAAACAAAATTTGGGACTAGGATAAATTTTATTTTGAAATTCCTACTGAATTAGAATCAATAATTAATTTACAATACATCTCAGTCTATGGACAACACCTTGATCAAATTTTATGGGGCTTAACAAATAATTGTAAGTTTACTGTGCAAACAATGTACAAAACGCTGAATAATAATGGCACTTATTCTGAAAACAAAAGGAATGAATTTAGTTGGGTATGGAATTTGCCAGTCCAACCAAAGATTAGAAGTTTTTTATGGTTGGTTCTTCGTAATAGATTACCTACTCTCCACTACCTAAACTACATAGAAATTTCAATAAATCCTAATTGCATCAACTGCCCCAACAGTCAAGAAACTATAAGTCATCTCCTGCTCCACTACTCTTCGTCCAAACAATACTAGGATGCCGTAGGCTTATGTAATTTTACAACTAAAGTCTCACTAAATAGTTCTCCAATCCATTGGTTGAATAAGCTTATAACGTACAGAGGAGTTAACTTTTCCCACAAAATAAACTCAAAGTATATGGCACCTATGGACGAACCTATATGAGCACAAAGCTCAAAACCCAAAACCTCGTACTGTTCTAAATTACGCTATAGAATATGTATACATGGTAGGCTCCAAACACATGAACGCTCAAAGAGTACCAATACATTTCCGATGGATCCCTCCAAGGATACATTATTACAAACTCAACACGGATGGGCAACTTTTTCGACAACGAACACAGATGGAATTGGAGGGGTAATTAGGAATCATATGGGCGACTGGATAGTGATTCGCTGGCCCTATTTCTCATGTGGACAGTATAACAACGGAATCGCAAATCCTTATCAAAGGCTTAAGTATTGCCACACAACTCCGACTGCTACCACTGGAAGTGGAAATAGATGCAAATGAGGTAATCACACTTCTAGGCGGTGACAACTCAAAATTTTCTAACTTAATTTTTTACTGCAGGCAACTCCTCATGCTACTACATGATCTGGTAGTCATGCATGCGTACAGGAAGCAGAATGGGGTAGCAGACCATCTTGCAAAGCTAAGAAGTAGTATGCCAGTTGCTGACATGTTATAAAATTTTGTTAGTCCACCATCTTCCGTATCAACTCAACTGCTAGCAGACCAGAGGGGATTGTCATCTCAATGCATGATTTCTTTTTCAGCAGTGCAACAACTTGCATCACAAGTCAACAACATACGTTTTGTTAATAATCATGTATCTTCTTAGACGACTACAAATTGTTTTGGGAACTCAAGCAACACAACAACTGTCTCCACTAGTTTAGAGGATCGTCAGTGTGAAAATCTTAGGGATGATACCTCATATAGTTATGATGCAGTAAATGATAGCATTAGCCTATGTAATATGATCCATGTACGCGTGATTTAATATATATACTAGTTATCTTTCATACCAAAAAAAAAAGTCTAAGGTGAAATACTATAATCGTGATAAATGGCCCAATCTATAGTTAAATTTGGTTCCGAAATAATCATCATGATACTTAGATATTCAATTTGAGTGTATAAAAAAATAAAGATAATTTGCGACAGGGTATAAAAATTGATAATTGTGCTGGAGACAAGGCATATGTTTATCTCGGGAGAATTGGTTTTATAATTCTATACAATATTATTCTTAGTTTTATAGTTTTTACAAGAGATTTTCATTTTTGCACGGAAGAGATCTGAAAACAAAATACAAGACATCTAAATAGTCATTTTCTTCTATATTACAAGTGGCCACAAGGGATAATTTTCAGTTTTCTATGTTATTGAATAGCGATTTCGAAAACCTATTAGGAGTTGAATATTAAATCTTGACGTTTTATTTTTGGACTACAATTATGCCCTAGTTACAACGTAAGTTTATGGATTGTACTCACGTGTAATTCTCTTTTTATATTTTACTCTCCATTTCCCTCCTCCACTAATGATGGACAATTAGTTAATTAAAGTTGGGGGTTTCCACTTTCCAGTTCCAATTGGAGTGCTTGCTTAGGGTGTGTTTGGAATAACTAAAAAAGTTTTTCGTGAAAAATGTTTTTCAAAAAAATATTTTATTGAAAAACAAGTAGTAATCTTATTTATTTTCTTGTGTTTGATACGCAAATTAAAGGGAAAATATTTTCTCAAGAGTATTCATAAATAATTTGATACAATAAATATGAGCCATAAACTTTCGAACCAACGACCTTCCGAACCCACAAATATCATAAATTTCTGAATCGCAAAACTTTCGAAACCGCAAAATTTCGAACACGTTAACTTCGAAACACTTAAACCTCCGAACTCATAACTTTTGAACTTGTAAAATTTCTGACCTCCAAACGGAAAGATGAAAAAAAATAAAACTGCATATATATTTAAAAAAAAATTCGGGAGGGGAGAGGGGGGAGGGTGCAGAAAAAAGAAAAAACAAAAATTTGAAAATTATAAAAAAAAAACTTTTTGTGGGGTTGTAGAAAACGAAAAACAGAAATTTAAAATTACAAACAAAAAAAAATTACGGAATGGGGTTGACGGGAAAAAAAATCTTTTTAGAGAGAAGGCATGGAGTGGGATTAGATGGGTGGGTGGGGAGCGTGGGGTGTGTTGGTGATTGGTGAATGTATGGAATAGGGTGGGAAAGCTTGAGAAGGAGTTTTGGAAAATATTTTCCCGGAGAAAAACATTTTCCGCGAATTGAAAAAAAATGAGTTGATAAAAAAAATATTTCCCAAAATATTTAAACCAACCAAACATAAAAAAATTAAAAAATATTTTTTAAAAAATATTTTCCTTCGTACCAAACAACACTCTAGAGTTGTCTCATTTGCAAAATATAAACGACTTGTTCTTCTCTCATTCATCTCATTTACCTTTGGTGCAAGCACTATAATTTCATTAACTTAAGGGAAAACTTTTGTCTCGTTTATTAGCATTATCCTTCCAATTAATATTTTATACGACTGCTCACTGCGGCTATTTTGTTAGGCATCCATGTGACAGATGACTAGTGCGGTCCAATTAGGTGCCTGACGAATTACAAAATTAATTTAGAAGGGAAATTGATATTACAGACCATTACAAATATTTTAGTTATATGCCTTTTTTTCACTAGAGACTAGAGATTCATAAAAAGAATTAAATAAGGAGATCATATATAAAATACATGAGATTTTTGTAGGATTATTTTCTTCTATTCAATCTAATTAAATGAAATAATTTCCTCAACTTTAACAGCTAGCTTCTGTATTTGAATGTTTCTGGCAAGTGACAGTATTTTAATTATATTAAGATTAGTAGCTAACAAAACGTTGCTAAATCTATAAATCTCGTATTTAAAAATCGAATGCATGATCAATATTAAGCAAAAAAAGGTCCGATGTAACTTCTAATTAGATCATACAATATGGCATGTTGATTCGCTATTACTACCCATTACAAATTTGTTTTTCTGATACACAGAGGGTGTCGTATTAAAAAAAATAGCTAATACAAAGTTTAATTATTAACTAGCAAAATTGACATGAACGGTGAATAATTTGAGGTCAACACTCAACAGTCATCATCCATGAGGTGGAGAAGTTAAGAAGTTATACAACTATCTCAAATCCGTAAGATTTTGATGGTTTGACATCTTTTGAGCTTTTAGTATATATAGCAATTTGGTAAAAGTTTAGTGGCAATTTATACAACTTACCAAACAATATAATTGTTGGCACTGAGAGAGAAAAGTACTGGATTTCTGTTTGAACATTTGGATTTTTGCATTAATTTCTACAAACCCTTAGGCCTTTTATTCAAAATGCTGTTTATTGCAGATAAGTTAAACATATTGGTCATTTTCCATTACAAACTATTTGTAATACTTACGTTAGCAAGGATGAAAAGACAGTGTTTCCAAAAGGGCAGAAAAAATCTTTGTAGTCAATTCATGTTCCCAACTTCCAAATCCCACCATCTCATGATCTCCCACACCCACTAAATCATAGTTTTCTAATACTGGGGAGTTCAGGAATGGCAGAGATAACAGATATTTTACAGTCAGTCATGCAACAGTTTTAGATATCAAAGATTATAATGTACATCATGTTCTTTCTTGTCCATGTTTGGCATCCAAGAATCGTGATGACACCACCTCATTTTCCTCAGGCTGCTCTGAAAATATAAGCTTTATTCAAAAGGTGATCAATTCACTCTCCCAACTCTTTGATGCTTCATGTAACTAATTTTCATTCTACTAAAGGACTTTAAATGTTGAAATATGAAGATGTCTCATATTATTCGCACACCTAGCAAAACTTTGCTAGGTGCGCGAATAAAATCTCGCACTAAAAATTGATAAGTAAAATGAGCTAAACTATATAAAATATAAGGTAGTGAGACTTTTTGGAGTCATCAAGGAGAACTATTAGTCCATGTAACATCACAACTCACAAGCATATAGACATAGGATATGGAGCCGGTTAATCAACAATTTTTTGTTTTCAATGGCAGAGCTTCTAGGCACCTAATTAATAATGTTTGCTGGTTTTGCTGCAATGGTGGTGAATAAGAACATGGGTGTTCTTGGGATAGCAGTTTTGTGGGGGTTAGATGTGATGATTATGATATACACTGTTGGGCATGTGCTACCCATTTTAACCCTGCTATCACCATTGCTTTTGCTGCATCTATTTGACCAAGCTAGAAAAATTAGTTTATTTTGAAAAAAGTACTTTTCTAGAGAAACAGTTTGTGTTTGGCTAACCACTCTGACAAGCACTTTTGAGCAATAATTTGTGTTTGGCCAAGCTTTTCAGAAAGTGCTTTTAAGTATCAAATTACGACTAAAAACATAAATAAATTTACTTAATAATTAATATTATAAATAAATAAATAAATAATCTCAAAAATTTATTATTACATGCAATAATTAAATCTTTTCTTTTATTTAAGTAAAATATGAAAATAAAATTTAAAAGTACTTAATTCTTTTAATATAAGTTAAATATATTAGAAACCATTCAACAAATATAAAAGCATTCACCCCTAAAGTCACTATATCTTATAAAGTTATCCTAAAATAATAAGAAATATTTATACATTAATATCCTAAGTATTAGGTTTAACGGTTTTTGGTATATACTATATTTTGTTAAGGGTATTCTTGGTAAGAAGAAAAGTCAAAACTGCTTCTGATTCTGCTTCTAGGAAGAAGCTATTTTTTTCTGTTTCTTTCCAAAAGCACTTTTTTTTACCCAAATAAGCTTGGCCAAACACCTCAAGTTAGGGGGGGAAGTGCTTTTGGGAAAGAAAAAAACACTTTTGGACTCTTGAGAAGCTTGGCCAGGTAGGGATGGCAATGGGGCGGGGCGGGTGCGGATTTTGTTTGATGTGAGCAGGGTGGGTTTTGTTTGATGTGGGGTGGGGCGGGCGGGTTACTCTTATGCGGGTGCGGGGCGGCTTAAAACAATTTTTAAAAAATTTAAAGCGGGGCGGGTTGCAGGTTCAATGCTAGGCAACTTTGAATTTTATCTTTTTTGAAACAAAACAATCATTTCAACTACAATTTCAATTTTATCTTTTTTGAAACAAAGCAATCATTTCAACTACAATTTCACATTCTTCTTCACTAACACGAATACTATTTTGATTTATAATTAACCAATTTGCAAAGTCTCACAAAAATGATATTACATAAGTCAAGATATCGTATTATTAATAGGAAATGAGAGTAACCCATTTATTTTGGAAGATAATGTGATTCTATTGAACTCTCCATTTTATAAAATAATAAAGTGACAAACTAGTTTGTTTTAGAAAAAAAAATTAGAGAAAAAAGAAAGAAAAAAAATTAAGCGGGGCGGGTTAAAAACTGGAGAGAGAAAATAACTATGCGGGGCGGGTTGAAATTTTTGTGGGTTTTGCCGCACCCGCCCCGCCCCGTTGCCATCCCTAATATTAAGAGGATTGCATGGAGACAAGTAAGTTTCTCCATTAATCTCAGTCGCAACAGGCATGAGCAAGAAAGGATAAACACCAAAAAATGGTTCAAGGATGTTTCAGTTCATTTTACTTCTGTTTTCAGGTTCCGGCATATATACTATCACAAGTAGTGGGTTCAACTCTAGCAACTAGCACTGTGCACTTAATTTTCAAGGAAGAGCAACCTCAGTTTCTGGGAACAATTCCAGCTGGCTCAGATTTGCAGTCTCTTGGATTAGAATTCTTGATCACTTTCCACCTCATGTTTGCTGTTGCAGGCATTGCAACGGATAATCGAGCTGTTAGTACCACTGCTTTTTTAACGTCTTGATTATTACTTCAAATGTTAAGCTCTTAGGACTTCAGAATTTCACTTATTTTATCCTTCTCTCTGTTTACTGGGGCAGGTTGGAGAGCTCTCTGGACTTGTCATTGGAGCTGCAGTCACAATTAACTCCATTGTTGCCGGGTATGCTAAACAGATATCTTCCGTTTCCCACGTACTCTGAACCCATTTCAGAATGCATTTGTAAAGCTATCACATTTGGAAATCAAATTCTCTTGGAAGTGTTTGACAACCAAAACCATTTCACTTAAAGAAATTGCCATAATGTCTTCGAGAGTATAAAAAGTATGTTTTCCTATAATAGCTTCAGGAAATAAACAGGAACAACTCAAAGTGGAGGAATACTAAAGATTATCATCAATAAAAAACAAAGTGGAAAGCTACCTGTACACACTGTGGAATGGACCTATATAAGAACATGATTTTAGAAAAATAAGAGTACAATGCCAACCCTCACAGATGAGTACGAGTAACAGTTCCTAGCTGTTCTTTTTGGAAACATAACTCTCTTAAGGGGCGTCAATGAATCCCGCAAGAAGTTTGGGACCAGCAATTGTATCAAATTGTTACGAGAAACTATGGTTATACATGTTGGGTCCTATAGCAGGAGCTACAGCTGGTATCTGGTTCTACAATGCCATGAGGTTTACAATTAAGCCCTCTGATGAAGTCACTAAGTTTCTTCCCTTCCTCCGAAGATTAGCCCAAAACAAAGTTTAATGACAACTACTACTGCCCCGGTATGATTGATTAACCACTTGTCAGACCCAAGTTTATGTCTTTCACAACAGAAGATTATCCCAAAATAAAGCTTAAAGAAAATACTACTGTTCTGGTCCTCTATGCAAGCTCTTTAGAAGATAGACCCCATTTGGCTGCTACCATATATTAGATCTCTGAATTTCCCATACCGTTTAGCAAATCTTTAGATATATTCTTCCACTGAAGGCTCTCCACAAATCATTCTGAGGTTTTACCAGAAGAAAGTATTTTGATGATCATAGTAACAGTGTACTTTCATAAGCACGCTAAATTTCCTCAAACTCTGTCCATATAGGAAATGACTATATCACCAATGTTTCTAAAAGATGCTTACAGGAAACTTTAGGAAATGGAAAACCTAATCTAACATTTGTAAACTTCAGGAGCACGATGTTATACTTGTCAAAGAAAAATGAAGTTCATGAGAAGGTGTATATTTTCATATTACTTGAAAAGTAAAAACCAGTCACTATGCGTACATGACGATATAAGTTCCAATCGGGGAAAGAATCAACAGACACCTACCGGCTACCAGTTATGTACAATTAAAAAAGAAATGACAGCATAATTTTAAGAGATCAAACCATAAGCTTTCGACTACCTTTCAGTTGGTGGGTTGTTCGGTGAACCCGCACGACTGTTTGAATCATGCCTCAGTCTTAGTCTTGGAATGATAAGAGGTTTGCAGCAAAGTAGAGCGAAAAGAAATTCCATGGTAAACAACATCATGCTAACCCACACAAATAATGTTGTCTTCCAATACCATAGCATTCTTTTCAGAAAAGGAAGTTCAGATTCCAGTGTTAGTGAGGCAGCATACATTTCAGGAATTCCACCTCCAGTTTGGAACTCAGCTCGTTGCTCAATGATCACCCTCAAGCATGCCGTTGGAACAAAACCTTCAGAGAAACCCTTTAAGTACACCTTCAACTTTTGGGATTCTGATGTATAGCCGGTGACAAGAGGGGCAGCCTTAAGGAAAGTAGAGAAAAGGCGTATAGGATTGCTTTTGAATTGCAACATACAGGGTCGCCTGGAGCTAGCTAGCACTTTACCATTAGCAGTGAGGAAATCCACCCTCACCTTCAAGGTAAGAAACAAAAAAGTTACTAATCCATTCCGGTAAGACATCACACGTAGAAATGCGTAGCAGACCAGCAATTCATTCAGTTCAAGAAATTGGATCAACCATGTAGGCTTGAAGTTCTACCAGGATGAATCAATGAAATTAATCAATACTAAGTTCTTCAATCCATAGATAAGAAATGGATAAAATGAAACTATAAGGGGAGGTGCAGACATGTTAACTTGGTAAATAGACCCTGGACACGAGAAAGAAATTGATGTCAAATCAAGCTGGCCTGGACACCACTGTTATCCCAAAAAAAATTAATATCAAATCATTAGGAGACAAAAATATCATTCTTAAAACTATCTCCCTTCCCCCGCCCCGTGGTCCCCCTTCTCTTTTTTATTATGCAGCTTTTTCGAAATGTATATTAACCAAACCTAAGCCATGTCATACACAAATCAGATACACGGTAGGCAAAACAGATGTCTAAAGCTTATTTGAACTTAAACTTCCCTCTTTGTGTGCATTAATTAAACTAATCTGGAAGATAATTATAATCATTTTGCAATAGCAAAACCATGTCTAGAAACTTATCCTCCGTCTAAATTTATAACATAACTCTATCCTCGCAGAAAGCACAGGACAACATACAAATATGGCATAGATGTACTGCCAGGCAACTTGCATAGCTATTTGGACTAACTTTTTAGGCATAAACTTAAGCAACAACTTGATAATCAGGTCAATGAACCCATGTTGATGAACACTTAACAAGAAGAAGTTCCAATCACCATTGTTCTGTATTTAGCAGAAAAATTACATAGAGTATCAACCACGAAAGTCGCTGGCTTATATACCTGAAAAATGCCCAGATTTCGGTTGTAGTCAGACTCCGGCAACGTTAATGAAACAGTAACCTGCAACTGATGATTAGGTGGGATAACTCGCACCCCCTCAACCATCCCAACCTCCACTTGATCCTTAGTACCAACACCACAGGTCACACCTGGACTCCTTATTACAGGCACATATGCAACTGGGCTTTTTGCTGTATAATCAAAATTCAAAGGCTCGTTCATCCTGATCGGCTCTTCCACCATAATTCTCATCAAGATGCCACCAACTATAAAAGCCGATACCAGCAATCCAACCAAAACAACACATACATACACAGACCACAAACATCCCCATCCAAGTTTCAACCCCAACTTCCACACTGACCTCTGCTCCTTCAACCATTCAAACACAAATCCAAAACTCCTCATAAACTTGTGCATCGCATATCGTTTTCCACGCCTCATTATTTGAAATGGATCCATCACAAACATATACGAGCTATAAATTACCCATACAGGAAATGAAAACAACTTTATCATCAAACTCACAAAAGTTATCAACATATTCACTTGAAAGCCAACAGCTTTTATCACCAAATTGGCTAAATCAAACAAAATATTTGAACTTGAATCATCACTTCCTCTCAAAGGCGAATCAACTACCTCCGAATTATCTATTTTGTCATTGTTGACATCCGTAATTACAGAATCCTCTTTCAACATTAAATGATCATCGTTCGAATTACCTATTATTACACTATTAGCATCCATAACCGTCGAAATCTCCTTATTCTCTTCATCAACACTACTTTTTTGACTTCCTCTGCTCAAATCAAGCTGCATTGCGTTCGAATTTTCTATATAATTCAAACTTCCATTTTTATCCTTCTCCATTGACATTAGCTTACTCTCTCTAGAATTCAAATAACTCTCAGAACTTACCAAAGGTCTAAAATTAGCCGAATCATTACCAGAATCACTGTAAGAAAGAGGTCGCCGGCGCCGGAGAGACGACGACGGAAAATCTTCATTTTCCGGGGATCGATTAGGGTTTACGACAGCCTCCGATCCGCCAGTTTCGGCATCGGAAAAGCTTCCGTTGCAATCATCGAAGGGAAATTCCTCTGGCGCGTCGTCAAATAGGTCTCCATTGTTGGCTTGCTTGTTTGGTTTTGTATCCTCCATAACCTACACGAAAAGATACATTACAAATACAAAACGAAATATACGAATCTACGATTGTGGATCGTACGTAATTTGGAGCGCGAAAGAAGAGCTGAAATCAGTCTTCAGTTTGATGATGAAGAAGAAGAAAAGGAAATGAAATTTTGAACAGAAAAAGAAAAGGAAATTGATACTTGCAAGAAAACAAATTAAATCGCTGATGCATAGGTTGTACATTTAGCTTAAATATATGTACATTGTTCAACTAACGGATAACGCGGAGCGGTAGCATCAAATGGGTGGAGTTAAACCGCCAAACGACTTTCTTCTGTGTGGAATTCACTTGATATGATGTAGTAATTCTTAATTTTGAATTATACAATACTTGAAAAGAAAAAATTTATGCAATACATTTGCAAAGAAAATGTTTAATTTAACTCAATTATTCAATTAGAAAATGCCTTTATCACACCGAGTGTTTATTAGAATTAGCCTAACTACCTTTCCAAAGTAGGGGTAAGGCAGCATACACATTACTCTTCCCGTACTTATAGATTTACACTGGGTTTGTTGTTGGCACACATCACAATGTGAGTAAATATTTCTTTTTGTCGTACAAAGATAAATAGTTGCTATTGGTTTTAAAATGTTGCTTAGCTAATTGTCGGATCGTAGAAACTGATTTATTTGAAAGGGTGAAGTAAGATACCTTCTTTTGTTGAATCTAAACATGCACAAGTTTATGATTCAATTTCAACAGAATGCATTGAATGTTTCATCTTTTTCTTTTAATTCAATTGAATAATGAGTATAAGGCACTAAAATCATAATATTAAAATCCAAGCAACTACAAGATAGGAATTAAATGGTATTAGAGATTTTAGCACTTCATTATCTGTAGCCAAAAGAGCAACCTTTTGTCACCACGATAATTACATCTAATCCAAAATATTACAAGTTTGCTGCATTACAGCTTTTATTACAAAACATGGCAAAAGCCCAATTAAGATACAGCTCTCAAATCTAGTACAGCTTGATTTGATGAAAAAATCTTTTCAGATATCTGGTTTAAATTTGTTCCAACAAATAGAGCAGATGAACTCGCTCATCCATTGGTACTCATTACCGTTACTTCTTTTTCTTCCAAGTGTGCTTCCAGTTCAACATTTGAAGGATACAAATCACAGTGCAGGAACTATAGAGCTCCGCGACAAACTATAAACTACCTTAGATTTGCATGACGAGTGAATTGCTCAATATTTATTCTTTTACGAATAAAAATGGGATCCACATACGGTATCATCTTGAGTTTGATATTTGCCTCGCTTCTATGTCCTGTAGTCTGAGGGTTACAGCCCTCTTGTGGGCATCCAAACCCTCAACTTCGGCCATTTTCTCCACATAGGGGCCAAGATTCCTCAGCCCTTCTTCTGTTAAAGACTGCACAGTAATGTATTTCAAGAAAGAGTCTAAAGAGACCCCACCATACATCCGTGCATACCCGTAAGTTGGCAGAACATGGTTAGTTCCACTTGCATAATCTCCTACACTCTCAGGTGTCCACTGTCCCATAAATACAGAACCTGCAAGTATACAGTGTTGATTATTTATAAGTAAGATTGCCAAAGGGAGACATGATTGATTAGTATGTTGCTATTGATGGTAAAATTTGAACCTCCAACCTAACTTTCCTGGTACCCATATGAACACAGAGGACATCAGAAATAACACATGAACTTGCATATTTTTTAGCTGTATGCTAAAGAGCCCAAGTCGGGACAATCATTATACAGCTTCCACACGTCGGACAAACCACTTTGACAAAGAAGTTCTGGAAAAAGCAATTGTCACCACTGATCAACACAAGTAGTTGGTGCTTGGCAGTGTGTCAACGTCATAAGGGGGACAAACAAAGTTACACAAATAGACACACACACATAAACACAGATCGAAAGGCCAGTAATTCAACATTCATCATACCCTCTTCAAGTTTCTGAAATTTCTATTGATATTTTGAGATGTTCTCCAGTTTTTACAACAATGAGCATGCAGTTGACTTTATAGTAAATGAGTTTGCTTAAATTACTCGCTAAGTCTGTCACTTCTCTCTTTTTTTTTTGGAAATGGAAATCTGTCACTTTTAACTTGAGGAAGTAGCATCGTCCAATCTCTCAAGAGTTGCAATATAGATCTGTCTCTGTTCGAAAAACCAGGCTCTCTCCATAAAATACAATTTCAGCTAACTGTAAGCCATATAAAAAAAAAGCCTTCTTTTTTATGTACTTAGGTTATTAGTGTGTAGAAGTTGAGTATTGCAGGGACTTTTCATTTTTTTACCTTATCTACGATATTGTAAATCAGATTTCTTTAAGCCCAGAAGTAAAAAAAATATGCCATGTCTATCATAAGAACCATATTACAAATGGAGCCAGCAGTTCCAGCCACCATCAGTAGTGAATTTCTTTTAGAGCTTATCCGAGGAACCCAAGCGGACTGAAATAACCATGCCAAAAGAAAAGAAAAGGCTAGTCAACTGCGCCATCTAATAGAAATGACGGTGTATTCAACTCCCTACCGAGAAAGGAGATGGCATATATCACTAGTGAAGAAACTTGTCCGCCTTGCCAATGGCCAACCAACCTGACCCTTCTATTTGACATCTTGCAGAGCTAAATCATAGAGTTTGAAGGGAAAAAAAGGAAAAAACTATCAACCTTATACAGTCAAGTGCTGAGATGATAACATTACGTGTTCAATACACACACACCCTTAAACCACAAAAATCAGCCATAGAGATTAAAGACGTCAATAGACAAAAAAATACCACAAGACTAATGTATTAACCAGCTGGATGGTGAAGACAAGGAAAAAATAGAAAATGAAACAGAAATCTCTGGTTAAAATGCTGTTAAATTGTATGGAGAAGTTGTGTTATATGGAGGATCACAAAGGGCAGGACAGAAAACTCACTCAAAGGAATATAAAGATAAGAAGAATAAAGATGAACATATTACCCACTGTATATCACACATTAACATTGCTAAAATAGAGAGAAGCTTGAGGAAAGTATTTCATGGATACATCACAATCGGCGACCCCAATAGCCAAAACAAACTAACAGAAGAGTAGATATGCCAAATGGAAAAGTAAGGTAAAACTTAGCAAACACTTAAAGTACCTGCATTCTCAATTAAACTTTCCCACTTCTCAGCTTCATTCACATTGATTATCAGATGCTCGGGTGCATACATGTTTGAGAAGGAAATTGCCTGAAAAAGATTGTGATTCAAGTCCACGAGATAAAGCCTATAGCTGACAGAGAAATTTACAAGGAAATTGCATCCACATTGATAAAATTCAAATTTTTTTAAACATGTTTCAGGCAGAATTATATAATGACAGCAAGCACATATTCAACTGCATGCAAATTACTGCCAGCCAATATCGACAAACATACCTCACGCATATCCCGTGCTAACACAGTGAAGCTGTGGCTAAGTGCCTGAAGTGCAAATTCTCCCCTTGGAAGGGCTTGGCACTGCTTCCTAATTTCCTCTTGAATAGCATTTAGATCAACACCATCCCCAGCAATAACCAGTACGACTTGGCTATCTGGCCCATGCTCTGCCTGAAATTTGCATTTGAGGTGATAAGCTTTTGCCATGAACAATAGGAATTATTGAAAGTTTCAGTTCAATCTGTGTTAACAATTAATCTCCTTCACTACGAAATCCATAAATCTTCTTATTTTGATATCAGAAGAGACATAAGCACTACTAATGTGAAATAAAAAGAGCACCAGAACAATCTTTTTTGAGGGTGCAGGGAGGGAGTTGGGTCAAGGTGTTAAGCATAATAATTTGGGGGATGTAGTGGTGTACCAGAGACGAGGCCGGGGGTGTGACAGGGAGGAAGGGCGCTCGGTTAGAGGGGGTGGGGTAAAGGGGGATATTGTTACTTATGGAAGTTAAGATTCTTTCTTGGAATGTGAGGGGGATGAATGAACCAAACAAAAGGGCCATCATCAAAGTGGGAGTTAGAGAGTGGGGTGCTAACCTAGTCTGTTTTCAGAAGACCAAAATGGAAGTTGTGTCGGACGTGATTGTGAGGAGTGTGTGGGGAGGTAGTTGGGTAAAATATGACTGGATTCCAGCAGTAGGAAGTGCCGGGGGCATTCTTCTAATGTGGGATGATAGAAGCTGGGAGGTAAAGGAGATTAAGAAGGGGGTCTTCTCTTTAGCAGCTCTTGTTAAAGATAGAGTGAGTGGGGTGGAGTGGGGATTTGGGGGAGTGTACGGACCGGTAGGAGAAGGGTCCAAGGTGTTATTCTAGGAGGAACTGGCCAATATGATGAGGGAATGGGATATTCCATGGGTTTTAGGGGGAGACTTTAACACTATTAGATTCCCGGAGGAGAGATTGGGGTGTAGATTGATCTCGAGAGCCACGGAAGAGTTTTCTGATTTCATCAATGATCACTCTCTCATTGATCTTCCTCTGTCAGGGGAAATGTTTACTTGGTCCAGGGCGGAGGATTCCAACTCAAGATCTAGACTTGATAAATTTCTGATATCGCCCTCATGGGATGAGCTGGTGCCGAATGTGCTGCAGATTCCTTTACCTAGACTGACTTCAGATCCTTTGCCTATCTTGCTGGATGGATGCAGAGGGAGGGGGGTGCGTGCTCCCTTCCGTTTCGAGAACATGTGGTTAAAGGTGCCAGGATTTGGTGACAAGGTGAAAGAATGGTGGATAAGCTACAGGGTATCAGGGACACCTTCATTCGGTCTTTCGGTCTTTCGAAGAAACTTCAATTGCTCAAGGGAGATATTATCAGGTGGAATAAAGAGGTTTTTGGGAGGGTAGAGGTTAAAATGAGGGAGTTTATGCATGAATTGGGGGAACTAGAGAGAGGGGAAGGGGTGAGGGAGTTAGATCAAGCTAAGAAAGCGAGATTGGGGGAGGTTAAGAGGGAAATAGTCGAGTTAGCAATAGCTCAGGAGACTAGTTGGCGGCAAAAATCGAGGGCGCTATGGTTAAAGGAGGGGGATTCAAATACCAAGTTTTTCCATAGGGTGGCGGTTGCAAATCGAAGGAGGAACTTCATAGAATCCTTCGTTGTGGATGGGGTGAGGGTTGAGGGAGAGGAGGAGGTAAAAGGGGCGATTGTGGGGTTTTATGAGAACTTATACAAAGAGAAAGTTAGCTGGAGGCCGACCTTGGGGGGAATAGAGTTCAACCACATAGGGGAGGGAGACAGTTAGTGGCAAGAAAGGGCTTTTGAGGTGGAGGAGGTGCACGAGGCTGTGTCGAGTTGCGCTGGTGATAAGGCCCCCGGGCCTAATGGTTTCTCCTTGGCCTTTTTCCAGTTCTGTTGGGATACCATCAAGAGGGAGTTGATGGAAGCCATTGAATACTTCCATGTGAATGGTGTTTTTGAGAGAAGTATCAATGCTTCTTTTATTACTATTGTGCCTAAGAAAGAAGGTGCATCTTGTATCAGAGACTACAAGCCTATTAGTCTTGTGGGGAGCATTTATAAGATTATTTCTAAAGTGCTCTCCAACAGACTCAAGAAGGTCCTTGACGTGTCTGTTTCGTCCTCCCAGAATGCGTTTGTGGAAGGTAGGCAGATCCTGGATGCTGCTTTGGTGGCAAATGAACTTGTAGACTCCAGAAGGAAAAATAGAGAACCCGGCTTACTATGCAAGTTGGACCTTGAGAAGGCTTTCGACTATGTCAATTGGGAGTTTCTGGATTTCATTATGATGCGGATGGGGTTTGGGGCAAGATGGAGGGGATGGATCAAGTTCTGCATTTCCTCTGTCAGATTCTCTGTCCTAGTTAATGGTAGCTCGTGTGGTTTCTTTGGCAGCTTCAAGGGTCTCAAGGTGACCCCCTATCCCTCATGCTATTCATCCTAGTGATGGATGCTCTGAGTAAAATGATAGATCGTGCGTCGGGCGTAGGCTTCTTAAGAGGATTCTCAGCTCCGATCGGGGTGCCCGGTGCCCGAAGAGTCTCTCATTTTCTTTTTGCGGATGACACCCTGGTTTTCTGTGATGCCGATATGGATCAGCTAACCTGCCTGAAGCAGGTCCTGCAGTGGTTTCAGATAGTATCAGGGCTCAAAATCAACCTCGGCAAGTGTGAGATTTTCCCGGTGGGTGAGGTTGCTAACATTGATGCTTTGTCTCATGTTCTCAGATGTAAGGTGGGCTCCCTTCCCACTACTTACCTGGGTCTCCCATTGGGCGCTTCGCATAAGGATACTACGGTTTGGAATCCAGTGATCGAAAGGGTTGAAAAAAGATTAGCAGGCTGGCATAAACGGTACTTGTCAAAAGGCGGCAAGGAAGTGCTCATTAAAGCACTTTATCGAGTATGCCCACCTATTACTTGTCCCTGTTGCAAGCTCCTGTGAGCATCACAGAAAAACTGGAGCGGCTTCAAGGGAATTTTCTTTAGGATGCGGCGGATGGAACTAGAAAGTTTCATCTAGTGAATTGCAGACAGTCACTTCCCCAAAGAAGTGGGGTGGACTTGGAGTAAAAGATCTTAAAGTATTCAACAGTGCTTTGTTGGGGAAGTGGTTGTGGAGATTCGGGGTTGAAGAGCATGCTCTATGGAGGGAGGTCACAGTAGAAAAGTAAGATTCCACGGGAGGGGGTTGGAGGACCAAGGCAATCACATCACCTTTCAGGTGTGGCATGTGGAGGAGCATTATGAAGAATTGGGAATCCCCTTCAGTGGCAACATCACTTACAGGGTGGGAGATGGAAGGAGAATCAGCTTTTGGAATCATAAGTGGTGTGGAGAGGATCCTCTGAGGGTCTCCTTTCCCCACGTTTTCAAATTTTCAAATCAGAAGGAATTGTTGGTCCAACAGATTCATAAGGAGCATGAAGGGGGTAGTATGGGACCTCTCATTTAGAAGGAACATGCAAGATTTGGAGATTGCGGAGCTTCAAGATTTATTGACACTGTTATATGGGCAAGACAGGCCCCAGCCATCCTATGACTCTTGGAGATGGGGTTCGCGTGGCGACGGTTTGTTCACCGTAAAGTCCTTTTACCAGAATATGTTGATGCGAGAGGAGACCTCTTTTCCATACTCCTCGATCTGGATTCCTAAGGCACCTACGAAGGTGTGCTTTTTTGCATGGTTAGCGGCGAGGGGGGTGATTTTGACTGCTGAGAATCTGCGAAAGAGAGGAATAACACTTGTTAGTAGGTGCTACATGTGTAAAAGCTCAGGGAAAGAAGTTGATCATCTTTTGTTGCATTGTCCTGTGTCCTCGGCTTTGTGGAGGGCAATTCTGAACCTTTTTGGTGTTCAATGGGTGATGCCAAGCACTGTAAAGGAAATTTTATATAGTTGGGCCGGTATCCATAGAAGAAGAAAGCAAAAGGCGTGGAAGTACGCCCCGTTAGCTCTCATGTGGATAGTTTGGGGGGGGAGAGAAATAGGAGAGCTTTTGAGGGGACTGTCTACTTTTTCACATCTTAAGAATAGTCTTTTATCTTTGATTGCTTTTTGGTGCACTCATGTAGCCCCCATTTGTATAGAAGATTGGGCGTCTTTTGTAGAGAATCATGTTCTGATGTAAATTCTCTACTTTTTGGTATACTTCTTGTATACGAGAGTGCTCTCCCTTTTGATTAATACAATTTACCTTATCAAAAAAAATAAAAAGAGCACCAGATTCAGACACAGAATGTAGGGAAGAAAACATAATCAAGCAGTGAAAAAGTGGAGCTAATACCTGTGAAAGTAAATCTGCTGCCACATGAACAGGACTGGAATGCTTGTCAGCTATAACAAGGACTTCTGAAGGCCCAGCTGGCATGTCGATTGAAACCATAGCTTCGCTGTTCTGTTGAGAGAGAGTACTATTGAGCAAAAGACAACTGGAGGTGAGGAGAATAGCCTTTTGGCAGCGTATTTGTTTCAAGTGAAATTTATTTACAAAGCTGATATCCCTAACCTAAGATTGCCTCTTACTTGAAACCAATACCTGCAGAATCATTTTTGCAGCGGTGACATACTGGTTCCCAGGCCCATATATCTTCTCAACCTGGCATAGTACATAATGCTTCCCCTTTATATATTGTCAAAATAGGAAAAGGAGAGTTCTGACTGTAAAATGCATGCAATGTTTAGGAAAACAGAAATCCAAAGGCCAATATGAAAGGAAACCCACTTCATTAAGATATCTACAAGTTAACCACAGGTTTCAAGGACACCCAGGGTAGTAGCCTTACAGATGTACAGAACAGATACAATGTGTCTGCTAAAACATGCCATAATTACTTTCCTTTGTAAGAAAAATAGCCAATGTAACAATAAGGATCAACTTTCACTGTACACAGGGGAATCATCCTTGATATATATTCTGATTAGTGATTGCAATCATGATAAAAATATAAAATTTCGGCCAAGAATCACAGAACTTTTATATATAAAAAAAAGAAACAAGAAACTAAGTCCATGTTATCTTGTCTTCCTCGCCGTTCTCTACTATGTATTGAAATATGTTTTCTATAGAAAATCTTTGATGTCTTCCTATTCACAGTCCTATTTGGCCCTCCTAACCGAGAGATCTCCAGTGAGTTATCTAACCCAACTCCAATAGGGCTCACATGTTTGAAAATAAGGGAAGTATAAACTCATCCCTACACCCTGCTTCTACCAAAATACCAGACTTCAGTCGACAGAATGGTTCGAACTCGTGACGTGCACCTAACCCACACTTCATAATTGTGTACCTAAGGCCTGAAGCGAGATTGGCTCCTTTAGTAATAACAATTCAGCACATGCCTATTTAATCAAAGTTCGCGCTTCGATTACCGTTCCTGCCTAGACATCAATGTCCCTATTTCAAGCATTAGCAAAGACATCGTATTTTAAAGGAAATATGAACTGATGAAAAGGATGCATAGATTCTTTTCCATCAACCCTTGTCCAATTATTAAAGTTATACTTTTTGCAGGAATAAAACAACTCTGGCCCAATCCTAAACTAATTAGGATCATCTATATGAAGGTTCACTATTCGTGTGTCATTGCAAGAATACTCTAGAAATATTACATGCACGTCTACTCCATGATTAATTGCCTGAAGTACTCATGTTAATAACATTTATTCTGTGTTGCATGCATAAGCTCAGCAAAGCAATAGAAGTACACTAGTGCTTGTATGATACAATATGCCAGGCTTCAATTTTTAAGGTGAAAGTTGTACCTTTGGGCAGGATTCAGTGCCCCAGGCCATAGCAGAAATTGCCTGTGGATTTTAAAAAGGTTACAGTAAATGGACCTTAAAAAGTTTAAGTTCGGAAAAAGAAGTAAGAAATTAAGTAAATGTGTCAAATGCAACGTCCACTCATGAACACAAGACCAATGAAGCATATCATCTTATACCTGAGCACCTCCAGCTTTAAGGATGTGGGTCACACCTGCTTTCTTGGCACAATAAAGCACTTCCTACAAGAAATGCGTCCAAATAAATGGCCATTGATACTTAAACTTATACCAAAAAAGTAAGATGGTAAACAAATACCTTGCAAATGCTGCCATCCCGAGAAGGTGGAGTTGCAAGTACAACAGTTTTACACCCAGCAATTTGTGCTGGCTGGCCAAAAGGAAAAAACGATGATTTTGTACTCAGGGAATTAGCATTGGAAGAAATGATTAATGAGAACAAGAAATTAACATGGAAAACTGAATCACCATACAACTGAAAGCATCAGAGCTGTAGAAGGTAAAACAGCAGTTCCACCAGGAACATAAAGCCCTACAGAGGCAATGCTCCTAGCCACACGTTTACATCTGACACCCTGGCAAAGTAGGAAATATGAAAGTTAAATGAAGAAGTAAGAGTGCCAATAAAATGCTGCTATACAAGCCCACACAACTGAGATCAATCCTATACAATATCCACAACTTACATGCATGTTCTCCACAACTTTCTCAACAGGCTTTTGAGCAGCATGAAAGGCATATATGTTGTTATATGCCACATCAAATGCTTCGCGAACAGCTGAATCAAGCTGAGTCAAAGGAAGAATTAGTCAGATTAGAAATAAGAAAAACTTAAGTCAATTTTCTTTCAAGAAAAAAATTAAAGGAATAGGAAAGCGGACAAAAAATCCTAAACACAATTCAAACTACTCTCTTTAATCCCCATCGATCGCATCAATAAGAAAATTATGTATCTAAATACATACCTCAGGATCTGGAAGCTCATTGACATCTTCAACTATCTTATCCAGTACAACTTTGTCGAACCGTGACGTGTAACTGCCCAGGAAGTTATAGATATCACATCAAAGTAACATGAAGACAAAATGACAGGTTAACTTTTCTACAGTGGCATCTTTTACTTTCGAATGGAACTATTAACTCTAAGAATGATATGTGATGAATAAGAGCAATAAAGCTGAAGATTTTCGTAGGTTCTATAACTATTTAATCTAAACTAAAGGATATTATGACGGTTTGAAAGTTTGAACTTAGTTTGACCAGCAAATTAAAAAAATGGCAACTAAAGTTGATAAGAATCAATTACAGAAAGAGTAAAAACAAGCTGCAAAAGCACAGTAGCAACCTTCATCTTTGGTCGAAACTGAAATTATTAGCTTTAATTAATGAACGTATATTTAAAAAGTTGACACACCAGGAAGTAGTTTGACATGTTGGTCCAGGGTTTCCTAAAGGAACTAAAAAGGGAGAGAGAGAGAGAGAGTATTGATAAAAGGTAATATAGAATCATTAAGTTTTGATATTTTATGTTTAGGCTTAAGTTCCAAAGACACAAAGGTCACCAAGTTGGATCTGCTAAATGGAACCTTGTCGCTTCTGTTCGCTTTTCGCTTTTAAGAGCAGTGGACCAGAGATTGAAACTTCGAGCATAATAAAGCTCATCTTTATGTCAATTATTTAGATCATTTTGGTCCATCCAACAGGAATGAGGACACACAACATAATTAACTACAACATAATAGAGATGTCTTTTACATCATTCATTAATATTATACAAATTGTTTATAGTTTGACATTGCAGCACCTCCAGATGGAGCATTTCTTTGGTATTTGATGTGGATCAATAACACATGTTCGGCATTCTTTTCTTTTTTTTCTCTCCTTAAACCATTAAAGGTAAACACGTTTTTTGCATTCTTATGGAAATTGAACCTGAAATTAAGGGATTTTCACATATCAGATACAGGATAATATTTGTTGATGAAACAAACACAGTCACTAAGGGATAAATATAAAACAAGTACTAACTCTTTAACTGCAGCATCACCTCTATTACGAACATCATCAACAATGGGTTGAACCTGATACAATTAATTCAACATTCACAATAAGTCTACTAAATTGAACTGTAAATAAATAAGTAATTTGAAGGAAGAAAATACAAAATCAGTTCAAGAAGCATTGTTAACTCACTGTGTTGAAAATGGAGGAGAAATCAATGCGTGGACGAGCTTTGAGACTGTCAACCTCAGAAGTTGAAAGCTCTGATAACCTGTAGGACTTCATTGAGCACCTAATTGACTTACGAAATAACCCTGTCAATGACGAGCAATAACAACATGACACATTAACCCAACAATAAAATCTCTATGAAGAGACATTTAATTTAAAGTATAGCACTTTGTGATGGTTTTCACCAATAAGAACAACTACAAGCAATTGACAACAAAAAAATCATGTGTGAAATGCTACATAACAATTTCTTTAGTCTATTAACTTACTGCAAAAGAAAGAACCGCTGAAAGTAATACCTGCAGGCAGATAAGAACATTTCCGATAAAATACAGTATTGCGTGTAGGAATGACCCGAAGATTACTAGCCAAGCTACAGGACCTATTCAATGATAGAATTCTGCAGTCCATCTATATTCTGACAACAAACAAAAATTAGACTCTTCTCTCTAATAAATCAGTAATCTTGGTACATTAAAAGGTTATATCTTTTGTTAGACAATGTATTAAAATAAATTCAATATTAGAGTCTAGCTCTAATAAAAAATTATATATGGTAATAGAGACAATGTGTTTAGATTCACTCAAGTGCCCGTCTGGATAAAGCAGGTCGAATTTATATAAAATTTAGAAACCCCTTATAACACATGCTAAAATTCAATCTTTTTCGGGCGCTTATTCCTTTCTTTTTGGGTGAAGAGAAATGCCTAACAAAACTTCTAAGATAAAACTTGAAGAGGAAAAAAAAGAAAAAGAAGTATGATTTTATAACATACAAGTAGAAGACGTTGCCGGAGAAAGAGATGGAGCGGCGCCGGTAGCGGCGGAGTGAGTGGACTTCAATACGAAAATGGAAGAGGTTGGAGTTATTGGTGGAGCTTGTACAAGACGCTTGAAATGTTGCACTGCGAATTTAGGGGTCGGCTGATTAGTCCACAAGTTTACTTCTTGCGATTATTCACTTAGGCCTCATTTGTTTTTTTTAAGATTCAGACGTCTGAATCTGAATGCACGTCTGAATATTAAGACGTGGTATGCAGATCTGAACACTGAATGATTAAAACTGTTTGTTTTTCAACATCTGAATACCTATATATATATATATATATATATATATTTATATATTTATTATATTAATTAGTGAAAATATTAGATTGTAGTGATTACAAAACACCCTCTAATATTAAAAAAACAGAGACAACCAAGAAACAAAGTAATATTATTACTATTTATATTATCAAGTATTAATTTAAATTAGTAAATGTTAGCCATATCTTTGCAATGTATTACCTTGGATCTTAATGTAAAAAATTTTATTTGCTAATATAAAGATTTGAGTAGTTTAATTCGAAGATCTAGAATATTTCTTATGTTAAAAAGTAAATATTCTTTATTTTTTTAAAACCTTTTTACACAGATTTTATACTTTTTTCTACAAAGTTTAAAATTGTTTAGGTCAAAGTATTATTACGTATTTTACAACATTTTTTGGGGCCTCAAAATTTTTGGGGCCTAAAGTGAAGGCTTTACTAGCCTCACCNACCCGTTTGGACATAATTTTTCCCTTTTTTTAAAAAGAAAATCACTTTTTTTTTCAAATCAGCTTTTGTTCATCATATTTTCAATTTTCACTTTAAGATGCATTTTTAGAAATTTAAAAAACTCCAAAAAGGTATTTTTCAAAATTTTCACTCAAATCATTCACAAAACTTCAAAAACAACCCAAATCATATTCATGTCCAAACACAACTCTAAATTTCAAATACCATTTTCACTTGGAAAAAAAAAACTCCATATTTAAAAAATTTACAATTATTATGTCCAAACGCCCACTTAACTGATTTTATTATTTAATTAGCCCATTGTAAGTTTTTCTTATTTCATTTTAGTCCCAAGGCCCTTGCAGCCGTGCTTTGAGTAATGTAGCTCTAGGGGTCGTGTGGTAGGGTGCATACGAGTAATATTGAATACGGTGTATTAATAATGTTCGCATTGTTATAAAATAATAAAAGAAGAAGAGTATTACATAGAAAAGTAAAGAGAGAATTCTTATTGATTTGGGATGAATTACAATGAAATAAAACCCCTCTATTTATAGGGAAAGAGTGGCTTAGCCACAGAGTAACAATCCCTAGAATTTCTATAAAATATAGACATTCACCTTAAATACAATTCTATTTATAACACTAACCCTTAAATATATATTCAACGAATAATGTGCCTCGTTAAAACCTTAACTAAAATAAAACCCGGTGAAAAAATATTCTAGTAAAGAAAAAAGAGTACACATATTTAGAAATACGTCTTTTGGTTGCCTCATTAAAAATCTTGCAGGAAAATCCAGTGGAACAAAACCTTAGAAGGGAAAAAGAGTACAACATGTATTAACTCCCTCTGATGAGACAATCAATTCACATCTTTGAGTCCTCGCATTCCAATCTTGTGCACCATCTTCAAAATATTGTTGGTAGAGATTTGATAAATAAACCAACCATATTAACTTGAATGAATATGTTGAACCTTTAAATTATCATTCTTGATAGATATGTAATGTCTTCATAAAATGTCGTGGAATGGCCTTTCCAATATCTCCATAAAAATTATCGCTATCATGTTATCATACTTATCAAGATACATATATGCGCAAATTGCACTTAGGATGTAATACTCTACTCTTTTATTTTGAAAAAAATAATGCCACTTCAAATGCGAGAGTCAAGATAAACAATCTTAGGTTAGGTTAATTTTAAAACAGAAATAAAAAATTATTTGATTGGCATTTTATGACCTTCCTCGTGTAAAAGATATTGTTCAATATTCTTGCAATTCAGAACATTAGTATTTAACCAATATACTCTATTTACAGAAAGAGCTTTGGATTATTATTATTTTTTGGTGTGTAGAAGTCTCATGCTTTCCTCCTATTTCTAACTCTCCGTTGATACTTCTTTTTTAGTTTCTTGATTGGTTAATGCCTTCATCAACCTAACTATTTGTTGGTAAGTTTCCTACCGAAAATAGAATAATTCTAAACAATATAGAATAAGAAGAAGTTGAACACTTTTATTTTAAAATCACGATTTCATATTCTTTGTCAAAAACTATTTAACATGGATTATTAATTTAAATGTGTGGTACTATAGGAAAAAGATACTTACTATCCGTGCAAATTGAACTCTTCTAGGTCTCTTTGCGTTCTCCCTAATGTCGTGTAACTATCCGACCGGTTGTTTTGAGCTCTAGCGCATCGCTCGACGGTTTAAGGCCATGAGCAGCCTCACTTCAGGTATTATAACTTGTACGTATGGTCGAAATTGAATTTCGGGAAGTTTGGAGTTGATTTGGAAAGAAAATTCTAATTTCGGAAACCCTAAGTTGGAGGAATTGACTAAAGTGTGATTTTTGAGTAAACGACCTCGGATGACCTAGTCTACCATGCCACAAATCAATTGACTCAGTGTAACGACCCGGTTGGTCATTTTGACTATTATAGCCTCGTTCATCAATTTATTGCTTATTTCGTGCTCATTTGTGGTTATGTGACTTGCCAGGGTAGTTAGTTCGATTCCGGGGATGTTTCAGAGTGAATTGGGATACTTAGTCCCAATGTTGGAAGCCTAAGTTGAAAGAGTTAACCAGATATTGACTTATGTGTAAATGACTCTGAAATGGAGTTTTGATGATTTCTGATAGCTCCGTATGATAATTTTGGACTTAGGAACATTTCTGGATGTTGATTTGGAGGTCTGTAGATGATTTTCGCTTGAATTGGCTAAAGTTGAAAAAATAGAGTCCGGAGAGTTGAGAAGTTTGACCGAGAGTTGACGTTGTGCTTATCGGGCTCAAATTTTGGTTCCGGAAGTTGGAATAGGCATGTTGTGTCATTTATGAATTGTGTGCAAAATTTAAGATCAATCGGAGTTGAATTGATAGGTTTCAACATCGATTGTAGAAGTTGGAAGTTCATTAGTTTCAATAGGCTTGAATTGGGGTGCGATTTGTGTTTTTGATGTTTCTTAATGTGATTTGAGGCCTCGGCTAAGTACACATCGTGTTTTGGGGTTTGTTGGTATTGTTGGACAAGGTCCGGGGGATGATTTAGATGGAAATCGGATTGAAATTTGGACTTAAGAGAATCTTGTTGTTGCTGATATCTGGTGCCACCGCACCTGCGTGGATTTGGCCGCAGGTGCGGAGCTGCAAAAGAGGCCAAGAGGTCGCAAATGCGGTTCTGGGTGAGTTGGGGAATTTGTGCAGGTGCGAGGGTGTCACAACCCATTTCCGGAGTCGTGATGGCGCATGTCGTGGAACCAGGCCAGCCACCCATTTATTTTTAAACTAGGTCCAATTACCAGTGAAATACCATTTTTAATAAGTCTGAAAATAATAACAATAAGAAATCTGAAGTTGGAACTATTTATGAAAAACAAGACTCAAATCCTACAAATCCCGGATCCATTGTCACACAGTCATAAGCTGCTAATACATAATATAAATGAAAGAGGAATGACCAACATAGTCTGAAAAGTAAATAACGACAGGTAGAATAGGAAAGAGATGACGAGATCACGGTAGCCAGCTGCTACCTCGACAACTTTGATGGAAATTGTTAGCTACTCAATGAACAGAGCCGAGTTCCGATGTACCTCGATCTGCACACAAGGTGCAGGGTATAACATGAGTACACCAACTCAGAAGTAACGAACCCAAACTATGGGCCGAGAGAGGTAGTGACGGACTAAACTTCCGATGTTTATGAACAACAATATATAACTAGAACATGACAGTAATATGGCAGAAAAATAAGAAAGATGCACCAAATTATGTCTGTAAACTCTACATACCAGTATATGATCATAAAGAATCAGAAATGATATGTACACAGTATCTCTACTCTCACAAGGAAGTCCACTCAGTACTAGAATTTGGCCTTCAGGCCAAGGGAAGGTCCATCCCGGATTATGCATAAACCCAAGTGACGTAGTCACCAAGTACTGAGGAAAAGGCCAGGCCAGGCCCACGGAGAAGATCCATCTCCGGAACATATCACTCGGACAAGATCCATGTCCAGGGACGATCCATCCCTCAATATATATCAATAACTTTGGGCAAGATCCATGCCCAGGGAAAATCCATCCCTCAATATTTGTGCGCTCACTGGGGGTGTAAAGACTCTGGAGGGGATCCTATAAGCCCAAGCGTTATATCAAGCCAATGGAGGCATGATTCGATGATCGTTGCGGTGTGCAGTCCAATCTCATAACTGTCTCAATACCAGGATCTCGACCTCACTCAGTCAATACCTTCCAGTCTCACTCACAAGGCTCACAGATATAAGATTCAGCCCAAAACAATGATAACAGATAAATAAACTAACAATTACTGAGACTGAGGCATGAAACATATGCAATAACAGGGCTGAGTACATGAAAGCAAATATTCACAGATAGAGACAGGAATAACTGACCATTCCGGTCTGAACATATTGGCGTGAAGCCTTAGCATTTATGCAACATGGTTTCTAATATATTCGAGGTAATACCACCTTCACAGTACAAGTATCAGCCTGGAATAAGCATTAGGCAGTGCCATGGGATGAGCCAGACCACAAATATCCGGTGTACGCCCGCATGGCCGTCACTTGGCACGTGCGCCACCTTAATTAACATCAAACACCAGATAATTTGGGGTTTCGAACCCTCAATTCCAAGTTTGGAAACGTTACTTACCTCAAAACCGGCTAAAATACTACTCTGCAGTGCCCTTGCCTCTAAACGCGGCCTACGAGTGCTCTAAATCTACCAAAAATCAGATTTATGTCATTATAATATTCTAAGGAATGAAGCCCAATCGAAATTTAGCAAAAATACTCAAAAATCCCGAATTGGTCAAAACCCGACCCCCGGGACCACGTCTCGTAACTCGACAAACTTTATACCAAAACGATCCTTATCTTCTCACGAGTCTATACATATAAAGAATGCTAAAATCAGAGTCCAAATGACCCATCCAATCACCCCTAGAAGGTCTCTTAAACTCAAGCCCTAGTTTCCTGTTTTTTCACTGATTTTCTCCCCAATTTCACCATTAATTAGACCTTTAATCACACATAAACGAGTTTAGAGTCCAAAAACCTTACCTCAATGATGAACTATCGATTTTCCTCTTCAAAAACCCTTCAAAAGCTTCAAACCCGAATGAAAATGGTGAAAGGAAGACAAAAATTCGCTAAGGACCCCTTATATAGGTTATGTCCAGGGATTCTCGCTCCTGCGACCAAAATCTCGCACCTGCGGACCCGCACCTGCGAGAATTCATTAAAAGGCGAAGTTCCGCACCTGCGACTCCGCAGGTGCGGCCCCACGTCCGCATCTGCGGTCCCTCACTTAGTTGCCCAAATCCCGCATCTGCGGGGTACTTTCCGCTCCTGCGGGCCCGCACCTGTGGTTCCCCATCCGCAGGTGCGGTTACACCAGCAGCTGAAGTTGCATATTTCCAAGTCCAAAATTCCTATTCACCGTCCGAAATCAATCCCGAGCCTCTCGAGACCCCAACCAAATATACCAACACATCATAAATGATCATTCAAACTTATTTGCACTCTCGAGACATTAAAAATAACATAAAAATACCAAAATCACATCGAATTCAAGCCTATGAATTTTGAAACTTCTAAATTCCACCAACGATGCTGAAACTGTCCAAAACACATCCGATTGACATGAATTTTGCAGACATATCCAAAATGACATTACTAACCTGTTCCAACTTCCAGAATTCCATTCCGACCCCGATAGCCTATTTTCCACTGCCGACCGGAAATCGCCAAAAACTAACTTTCGCCAATTCAAGCCTAATTCTACACCGGACATCACAAAAATATTTCGAACACACTCCTAAGTCCCAAATCACCTAACGAAGCTATCTGAACCATAAAATCTGCATTCTGAGGTCGTTTACCAATAAGTCAACTCTCGGTTGACTTTTCCCACTTTAAGGCTATTTTTTAAAGATTAAATGGCTAAGCTCTCACTACAACCATTCCGATTTCGAGCCTACCAACTCTCACACATCAAGAACAGTATAACCAACCTATGCCAAGTCAATAAGAGGAATAACGGTGCAAATTCTACGGAACGACCGACCGTGTCGTTACATTCTCCCCAACTTAAACATACGTTCGTCCTCGAACGTGCCTAGAGTTGTTCTAAAGACCACCAAAATTGTTGTGTAACCTACCATGCACATTTTCGGAGAAGATTCCACGTCACCTTACCCCATATAGGTCTAATAGCACAACACAGTTGAAATTTCGAAGTCCGATCCTGACCCATAAACCTTAGAACTAAATTGTTACTTCTGAGTCCATTCACAAGATCAAATTTCTACGGCTATAAGCTGAAATAGTCTGAACACACTGTATCAATCCATATACGCAACACAAGATGAAATCATATAATATACCACATGACTCAACCACCCATAGCGATGACTCCTAATCACAATAGTTGTTTATAACAACCCAATTGTGATGACCCAAGGGGTCATTTTATGAATTAAGACTTCGTTCTTGGCTTATTAGCCATAAAAAGATTAATTTTAAATACCTCTATTTTTTCGTGCGCATACCGGGCGTGAAATCAAAAAGCTTTTATGTGAAAATATGAGAAATAGTGATTTTTATAATTTAAATTTGATAAAAGTTGACTTTGGTCAACATTTTGAGTAAACGGACCCGGATCCGTGTTCCGACGATCCCGGGAGGTCCGCAGTAAAATATGGGACTCGAGTGTATGTCCGAAAATGAATTTTGTGGTCCCAAGCCTTAGAAATCAATTTTTGAAAGAAATTGTTTTGCTGAAATATTTATGAAATAAAGAAAAGAATTAATGTTTGAAGTCATTGGTATCGGGCCCGTATTTTTGTTTCGGAGGCCGGTAAAGATTTATTATGATATTTAGGCCTTGCTTGCGAATTTTGGTGAAAAACAGAGTTCTTTTCGACGTGATTCGGACATCCGATTGAAAGGTTATGAACTATAAGTGTTCTTGAGGAAAACAATGAGTTTTGAGGTTTAATTCATAGTTTTACATGTTATTTTCATGATTTAATCGCACGAGCAAGTCTGTATGGTGCTTCTAGACTTGCGTGCATGTTTGGTTTAGAGACCCGAGGGGTCGGGTGAGTTTCAAATAGGTTTGGGTTGTGTTGCGCTCGTTCTTTCTTATGCTTCAACGTCGTTTCTTCAAGCATAAATAATATTATATTGAATAAATGAGCTCCAAGTTATGTTTTGAATAAAGTAATAGATCAGTATCGTAATTACGGACCCGTAGCAAAAAGAATCATCGAATTTGGACATCGTATGAGGATTTTATGGTAATTTTACTAAGGTTGCCAGATTTTTCAGGTTAATGACGAAATTACCCTGACGGCGTATTAAAAATCTGCACTAATTGCAAATATTAAAACCTACATATCTCCTTCATTATAAGGTCAAATTGAGTGATTCAAAAGCCTAACTTGACTAGAATTTCACAAGGAATCTATTGGAAACATAAAAATCGAGTTTAGGGATCGTTTGGCACGAGAAACGAGGCAGAATAGCTGGCAGAAAATATATTTAAAACGGGCAGACCTTTTTCTTCTCAAATTTTTCGAGGTTCCAGCCCTAAAAACAAGTTTTCTTCGACAATCTTCATCCCCAATTCATAGGTAATCAATTCCAAACCTTGTTCTGTCAATTCCTTACTATTTTGCATCACTTTTAAAGCAAAAACAAAGAATTTCCATGGTAAAAATTTAGGATTTGGGTAGAATTAGGGAGTTTTGTAAAAATTAAATTTTTATATCAAATTAAGATCGGATTTCAAAACTTATAGCATATTTGGGTTCGTGGGTGAATGGGTAAACGTAATTTAGTCTGAACCCCGAGCTTAGACCAAGCGGGCCCGGGATCGGGTTTTCACTTTTTTTTTATAGAAAACTTAGGAAAAATTATATTATTCAATAAAGTAAGTTCCTTTAGCATTAATTAATGATATTAAGTTAATTGTGATTAGATTCGAGCAAGTTAGAGGTGAATTCAAAAGGAAAAGGGATAATTGAGCAGTGAGTGGCCTGCGGAATTGAGGTAAGTGTTTGGTCTAACTTTGGCTGGAGGGAATAAGACTCCCCACTTGTTTGTTATGTGAAAATCATGGGTGTGGTGTATAGGTGAGGTGACGAGTAACTATGCACCTACCAAATTGTCTGTTGAACATGATCCCTTTCCCGTTCCTCACTTATTTGATTATGGTTTTACTTATTATATGTTCGTTATTGTTTCCATGACTGTTTGGCCAGATTAATTTGTTGTTAGATATTGTTGTGACTATTTTTGGAAAAATATTGATTGTTTGAATTGACTCCCCTATGATATAAAACAGTTGAGGAGCTTGGCATTGTTTTACGAAATAAATATTGATATTCTTATGTTCCTGTTGGTTTCATGGTTGAGAGGATATTGATGAAGTTATGAGGAAAATGCAGTTTATTATTTATAATTATTGAGACAAAAATATTGTGAAAGGCTTGGCCTGAATTGTGAAATTTATGAATAAATTGATATGATATGTCTGGTGGGAGCGGGTTGCACGCCGCAACAAGGAGTGATAAGGGTGGACAGGTGGGATCGGGTTGCACGCCGCAACAGGAGTAATAAGGGTGATATATTTAGGGAGGAGCAATAAGGGAGGACAGGTGGGAGCGGGTTGCACGCCGCAACAAGGAGCGATAAGGGAGGACATTTTTTTTTTTTTCTGATTTTCAAAAAGAAATAAAGTTTGAAAAGCTTAAATATTTATTTTACTATTCTTTATATATTTTGGCACTATTTTTTATTATTTAAAGCTAAAGTTTGGAAATTTGGAAATTTATTTAAGGATTGGTTATAGATGAGATCTGAAAAAGGTAGTTGAGTTATGAAAATTTGTTGCAACATTTATTTATTTATTTATTTATTTATTTGTTTGTTTGTTTAGACTTCTCTACTGCTTTGTTATTTAATATTGTTATCGACTATATTGTTAAAGCCCAGCCTTAGCCTCGTCACTACTTCGCCGAGGTTAGGCTCGGCACTTACTCAGTACATGGGGTCGGTTGTACTGATACTACACTCTGTGCTCTTTTGCACAGATCCAGGTACTAGTCAGCATTAGGGGATTTCAGGACGACTACCTATTCATTTGGAGACACGAGGTACATCTGCCGGCGTTCGCAGATTCCGAGAGTCTTCTCCTATTTTTACATATACTATTTTATATTATTCAGAATAGTTACACTATTTCTTTCAGCCCATTATTTGTAGTATTCTTTAGTAGTTCGTGAATTGTGACACCAGACTCTGGGGTAGTTCTAGATTTATTTATATAATTAGTTCGTGGCTCGGCTTAATTTATTATTATTTTATTTTATATTCGAAAGTATTTATTGAAATCCATTGGATCAAGTTTAATTTAAAATTGTTCTATCCCGTTTAAATGATTAATTAACGAAAATACTTGAGCGAACTCTAACATTGGCTTGCCTAGCAAGTGTGGTGTTAGGCGACATCACGATCCCTAAGGTTGGGAATTTGGGTCGTGACAAGTTGGTATCAGAGCACTAGGTTGCTTAGGTCTCACAATTCACGAACAAACTTGGTAGAGTCTGAAGGATCGGTACGGAGACGTCTGTACTTATCTCTCAGGGGCTATGAAGTTAGGAACAATTTCACTTCTATTCTACTCCATCGTGCGAATTTATTCTTCCATTGATGATTGAACTTGCCTATTCTTGTCCTCTCACAAATCTTGACAACACGCAAAGCGTCTATGACCGGACAAGAGATGAAGCCCCAATGACAGCTACGATCAAGGGAAGATACATAAGTAGAGCTCAGTCTAAAGATCGAACATCAACACCTATTGTACAGTCTCAAATGGATCTAGACGCGGAGGTTCTAGCTCAGTC
>ML269145.1:0-58132 GCA_005239495.1 Nicotiana undulata
GCCTTGGTTATCTTGTTCGTATTTGTTGTTAATAAGTTTTATTAGTTCAAACGTTGGCTTGTCAAGCAGGTTCAACGTTAGACGCAGTCATGGCCCAAAGGTGGGATTTTCAGGTCGTGACATGGTGCCGCTTCAAACTCGAGAGGTATGGACATATTTACCTCATCATCCTCACATGGTTGAATCTGGACTATGATAGGGTTGAGAGTGACTGCCGGTTTCTTTGGGTCATCGCCTTCTGCTATCAACCTGATTGATCCCTTGGGATCCCAATCATCTTCTATTTCGATCATGTGGATACCTCCACCCTTATGGTCTGGCAGAGGATTGTTGCAGACGTTCGGAGCGGGCTCCTTTGCCACAATGATCTTGTTATCAATCATGGACTGTATCTTGTCTTTCAAAGAGCGACATTCATCAATGGTGTTCCCCTTCATGCCGGAGTGGTATGCATAGGATTTGTTTGGGTTAACCCACTTAGAAGGATTCTCAGGGGTTTCAGCAGGGATGGGTGTGACATAACCAACAGCTTTGAGCTTCTCATACAACTGGTCGATGCGTTCAGCGATTGCAGTATATTGTTTTGGGGGTCTGCAATCAAAATTAGGATGAGGTCTAGGGAGGTTTTGGCGTGCATGGGTGATTCGTAATGGGATGGCTGGGAATTATAAGCATGGTAGACAGGAGCGAGTTGGTAGTATTTGGGTGAAATAGGTTGATATGTCGGTGGTGGAGATGATTGATAAGTTTGTGGTGGAGCTTGGTTTGAGGGTGAGGGTGCTTGGTAATTCGGGGTTGGTTGGTATGTGAGTGGTGGTGTTGGGTAGATTTTGTATTTGACTGAGGACTTGGTTCTTTGTGCAACCATCACGGCTCCTACGTCCCTTTTCTTGGAAACACCACCGGACCTTAAAGCCTTTTTTGTAGCTTGCAAGGTTTCAAAATTTGTGACCATACCGCTCTTAATACCTTCTTCAATCCATTCACCTAATTTGATAATGTCGGAGAACTTGTGGTTCTCAATCATCATCAACTGTTCATAGTATTGCGGGTCCTGGGCCCAAACAAAGAACTTATTCATCTGCTCCTCTTCTAAGGTGGGTCTGACCTTAGCAGCGTCGGACCTCCAACGAGTAGCATACTCGCGAAATGTCTCCGTGTGCTTCTTCTTCAAATTCTGAATATAGAACACGTCTGGTGCGTTCTCTGTATTAAATCTGAATATGTCCATAAAGTCATATGCCATGCTCACCCAGTTTGACCACTTCTTGGGATCTTGGTTGATGTACTAGGACAACGCGTCTCCTTTCAAACTCCTCATGAACAACTTCATGCGGATCCTTTCATCCTTTCCTACTCCTACCAGCTTGTCACAATACGTCCTCAGATGGAATTTTGGATCACCTGTACCGTCAAAAATTTCGAACTTTGGAGGTTTGTACCCCTCGGGCAGTTCGACATCAGGTTGTATGCAGAGGTCCTCATAATTCAGCCCTTCGACTCCCTTGACTCCCTCAACGCCTTGAACCCGGCTGGTCAGCTACCTAAGTTCCTCGGCCAAGTTCTTGATAAGCAGGTCCTTTTCATCAGACTCAGGTGTGTATGGGATAGGTGGAGTGGAGTGTGGCATGGTCTCCACGTAGAAATGATTTTTGGGGTGGCCTGATGCATGGGTGTGGAAATGGTCGTTTGTGGAGTCTTGAGGTTCTGGGATAGGTAGTGGAGTGTTATTCGGGGTATGGCAGGTGTTGCATTGGTTCTTTGGTGGAATAGTGAGATGGCGAGGTGCGGGATGATTCTGCTTCTTTAGGACATTTTGAGGAGGTGTAGGGTTTTGAGTGTTGGGAAAGTTGAAGTCTGGGACGTTGAGGGAGAATGACAGGTTGGCCAGATTTCGAACCTGATCAAGTTCTTCTTGGAATTTCAATAACTTATGTTCAAGTGGTGACATATTTTCATTAGGAACCCGACTATCCTGTCCATCAGTGGCCTCAACCCGTTCAACTTTGATCTCCTTCCTGATATTGTTTAAATCCTCCATTTTATTCTTGCGTTTTTTCATGCCTTTGGGAGGACTAGGAGGAAGAGTGGGCGGAGGGCCCCTAGATCTTGTGAGATATGTTGATGATGCCAGAGTGCACGAACTAACCTTTGGGGAGGGGAATAAATAAAGAAAGAAACAAAAGAAAAACAAAAAAGTAGCCAAGTTAGTGAGGATTATGAAAAAGTATTGCAGTATTTAAACACATAGTGCGAGAATGTAAAGCGCACCCTAATTTGGGAACCTCTTTTGTGCCCGAGGTAGGCCTAGCGACAAATTGATTTAGAGAACTTAAAATGCTAAATGCCTCATTTTATAGATAAGAAAATAGAAAAATCCCAAAACGACACTAAACAAACAGGAAATAAAGGTCACTAATGGCCATTGGCCTTATTACATGGATAAAGTAGAAGAAAGACCTTCCTATCTACTTGGTCCCAGAAGGACCTTCCCCAGACTCGGCATTCCTGCTTCCCTCGAACAGCTTTCCCAGCTCGCGAAGTCCCAGCAACAGGTATGCTCTGGCTAGATGTCCGCCTTCGGTCCCCTCAGCCTTTTGACAGTCTTCGACCCTCTTAAGGAATTTTTCCTCCAGCTCGATTATACCTCGTTCCAAGTATCCTAACCTCTTGTTGGTGTTGATAGACATGTCTTTCCACTCCTCGATCATCTTCTTGTTAGACTCATGTATTTTGCGGTGCTCATCCTCACATTCACGGACTATTTTTTGCAGCTGGTTGAATTTTAATTGCGCCTCAGCCTTTTCATCTATAACCCTGTGGCCTTGAACGTACCCTAGCTTGCTCAGACCATCCCAATTATCTTCCAACCAACCAGAATAGAAAAGGGTGCAAACTGCATGATATCTGTCTGGCTCGATGGTTCCCTTCTCTAGTACAATCTTGCAGTTCCATATGTGCTGGGCTTGGCATTTGTGAGGACTATCATCATTTTGGAAGTCAGCTCGAAGATGGCTCATCTTGTCGACACTGGGTATGACTTGTTTCCTACCCGCTTGCCTCATAACTCAAAGAGGGACATAAGGGTATGTTCCTCTTAGACCAATCAATATTAGGAATGATGCATCTCTGGAATGGGCAATGAATTCCTCTATCGGAAACCGTTCGAACATCTATTGGACTTGTTCTTCCGTCAGACTATTAAAGAGCTCAACCCATTCTTTGGCATTCTCGGTTTGAGCGAACATGACAGGGATGTAATTTATTCGGTTTGGATAGTGAAAGGCGATGTGATCATCCCAGACCCTTCGATAAATTTCTTGTCGGTATTCACACTTTTGGAGATGTTCCATGAGCCAAAGCTGAAGTAGTAGATTGCAGCATTTGAAGTGTCTCGCTCCTTGTTGACACTTTTCCAAGGCTCGATATATGTCGGCAATGACCATGGGCACAATGCTGAAGTTTTGCCCACCAATCCCTTCCATTAGTGTTTTGGTTACCATGGCCAGTCTAGTATGGATTCTTTCCTTCTTCATGGAAAACACGATCAAACCCAAGAAGAAAAATATGAAGACAAAGACTCTACGATGTATGTGTCCCAAGGAGGTGATGGAAAACTCGTCATGATAGGTACGGTATGATTTGCTATGACCGTACCTTTCGTACAAATAGTCAAAAGGGATGTACGACTCCTTCAAGCATACCAGTTCTGCATTCTTCTTCAGACCCATCATTTTTAGGAAACTTTGCATGTGCGGTTCTCAGGCAATAGCAATCTCGGTGCTTCATATACTAGGGCAGCCAGTCCTCTTATTTCCTCCAGCAAAGGTGTCATTTCGATGTCCCCAAAGCGGAACACGGTCCTGTCATAGTCCCAGAACAGGGTAAAAGCCTCTATTATCATGTTGTTAGGCTGGATTTCTAGGGGAGATAGTAGATTGCCCAAATATTTTCTAACGAGAGTTTTTTCACTAGAGTGCAGGTCTTCCCACCAACTCAGCAGTCTTGGGTGGATATTGGAGACCATGCCGAATCTGGGGACTTCATGCCTCATATTTCTGCAAGGAAAACAAGGTTAGGCCCTTACCCCCACCACTCGACTATTTAATATCAACAATTAGCATGAAGCATTTAGTTCCCCAAATAAATGCACAGAACGTGATGATGTCCGTTTGGGTTTAGGAAACCCTAGTGGACTTTTGACAGGGCTTTCTAAAAAGCTATCGTGCAGACAACACTTTAGCTCGGCTAGGTTTGACTATGATGCATGCAACAACATAACAGAGTAAGGTTTCTATGGGGTACCCTTGAGCAAAAAACTCAAGGGGGAAAGGCACAGAACCATCGACTGCACCACTGATCGACTAGTTTTACCGCAAATAAGCCTTTCCGAATTTAGGGGGTAATAATATAGGAAGAGTGCAACCACTCATCAAGTGTTGCTATAGTATTTGTTTGGCATGAGTGGTGTATGAATGTTGAGAATGATTATGCAATAATAAGCATAAAAAGCAGGTTGTCATGTATTTGCACGTTAAGAAAGTGGTAAATACAACAGTTATAATTTATAGTGGTTACAAAGGAAAACAAAGAGACATGTTAGTTTCATTTTGGGGAAGAGTAAATAATTGAAAGAAATAAACAATTAATTGCACATAAAAGGGGGGAAAGGAAAAGGTGCAAATATCAAACAAAGCATATTCAGGAAAACTCACAAAGCGGTTTGTAACGGTAAAAGCCTATAGTCCCCAGCAGAGTCGCCATGATGTCGCGCCCCACTTTTTCGGGTTTATGACATTTTGGTTGAGACAACTCATTCCTTTTGGGAAAAGTGGAGTTTTGCGTAGCATAAGAGTCGCCACCTAACGATTTTTAAGGTGTGTTAGGGCATCAAAGGGTTTATTAAAACTACGTTGATAACCAGAGATAGGGTAAGGGCTTGAAATTATCCTAAGGGAAAGGTGTTAGGAACCCCTCAGGATCCACAAATATGGTTCCCGGCCAAACAACTTTTGTGAATTTGAACAACTTTAGCAAACAAACAAGTAGGACTCAAATAAGAGGGGATTTAAGTATAAGTACACAGATGTTTGGAAACAATTACTGAAAAAGGGTTTGATTTTGAAAAGAGTTACAATCTAAGCATGTGAAAGTAAAGGGTATCCTAGGTTTATAATATGGATCACATCAATGCAATACCTGGTATGACACTCCTCAAAGAGGGGCTACACGTGGTATTAGCACACCGGTCATCATATCCATATTCTAACCCTTTCCCACCCCGTGAAGGTAATTAAAGCGCGTATTGGTCACGAAGTCTATTGCATGTTGTTACCTGGCCCTCTCCTATTAGTCTTGGAGGAAATTAGGACTACTATCCTAAAAAGGGAGGTTTCTAGGTATACCCTCAGGTTTTAAAGGTAAAAAGGCTAAGGCGACATATAATAAACAAGTAGGCGTTGCAAGTAAGGGAGAGCATGTAAAGCAGATAAAGAGTTAAGGTCCAGATTCAGTTCCTAAGCATGGTGTCTAAATGATAATAGAAGAATCAGTTTTTATTACATAACCCAGAGAGGAAGTCCTAATCAGGCTTGCCTACTGATTTTTAACATGCTGATAGTTAACATAGTCACACAGAAAAAGATTTGGTTTTATTTTCTTGTAGTTGATTACCTAAGGCTTGCCTAGGTGTAAAATAACATATAACAGTTGTACAAATTTGTTAAGGGTTCTAGATTACCAATCCTAATAACATGTGATTCTAAGTGTTTACAAAAGACTGATTGCCAGTTTATTAGAATAAGGATTGTTTCTGATATGTATATTTAACTGAATGTAGTAAACGAGTACAATCCTATAGCATGAGGTCTAATGATGCATGATAACCTAAGCATGGATTTCTAAATGCATATGAAATCACAGTATTGTGCACGATTTCAACATAGGCGATATTTTAATAGGTTTAACAGGATCTCTAAGTGCGTAAGCATGGTAAAACATGATTACAGCTTTGTTAATACAATTACTCTAAGCCAATATTGCATTTTTTAGAACTCGCTGACAGAATCACATAGTAACAGTTTTTGTTATTATCATTAATCCTATGAATATGATGTCTAAGTGAAGGCAATGCATGATGATATGCTGAAAGAAAGCAGATGTATGAACCTAAGTGACATGGTATCTAAATGCATGGCATACTTGATATGCTTGTCACGACCCGGAAATCCCACCTTCCAGGCCGTGACTGCGTCTAACGTTGAACCCGCTAGACAAGCCAACGTACACCACATTATTACCCTGATAACACAACGTAACAGTATTTAAAACTATTAACCTTCAAACATTTGCTGAAATAACTCGAATTCATTAACGTTCAATATTTACCGAAAACATCCCACACCATTAACTTTCAAATGTTTAATGAACATCACTAATCACTTCAAAATTTCTCACAGCAGAAAAGTAAGAATATTTCAAAAATGCATAATGAAATGTAAAAAGGCATAACATCGTAAAATCCCAAAACTGGGGTGTCACAACCTCACATACTAGCTATAAGAATACTAAATACAAGTCTGAAAGGAAATACAGTATTGTCTTTAGAACTAAAAGAGAAGTAAGACAATAGGACACAATAGCAGAGGAGCCTCCAGGGTCCACGAACGCCAGTGGTATACCTTGAAGCTCAATGTGGACTGAAGGTGACTCCCTCAGAGCGGTCCACGGGGTCCGAGAGCGGGATCTGAACAACATAAACAAGTGCAGTTTAGTATCAGTACAACCGACCCCATGTACTAAGTAGGTGCCGAGCCTAACCTCGGCCGAAGTAGTGACGAGGCAAGACTTGACAATATCGATAACTTGTCCTATTCTATAGCAGGTAACAGGAAATAATACAAGGTAGGAGGTAAGCAGACAAGTAAGGGATACGGGAGCAGTAAAGGGGAACAAGTGAAATGAAGCAGTCAAATTGACAGATAGAAGTAAACAAGGGAGGCATCTAATACAATAGCCCACGAAGCAAGTATAAATATCAGAAAAGTAAACAATGGCACGGCATCACCCTTCGTGCTTTTACTCTCTTCCTCACAATGCAATGTACAATGTATCATGGCACGGCATTAACCTTCATGCTTATAATCAATAAAAGTCATGGCACGGCATTTACCTTCGTGCTTATATTCAATATAAATCATGGCACGGCATCACCCTTCGTTCATTACACTCTTCCACACTATGCAATGTAATCAAATATCATGGCACGGCATCACCCTTCGTGCTTTACACTCTTCCTCACCATACAATAACAGATAAAATGGCAAGGAGTACAGCATAGTGGAAATAAGCAGTTCCGAAACACCCAACAAAGGGAAAAACATCAATTCAATAACTCAAGAAATGCCCGGCAATGGTCTCAACTATGACCAATCACCTCAATCACATACTCTACACTTGGATTATCATTCGTATCAACACTTCTCAAGCTCAACAGCCAATACTTTCAATCAAGAATAAATTACCAAGTAAGGTCAATCTCATAATATGCTAAACATCAAAGAATACTGCAATTTCTATCAAAATAGACTCACGGGCATGCTTGACACACATTGCATAGGTACTCGTCACCTTACCTATGCAAATAATACATATTCCCTCACAAAAGTTAGGCAAGACACTTACCTCGGTCCAAAGTATATCAATCAACCCTCTAAGACCGNATATCAATAAAGACTCAATAATGTAATCCCATAGCCTAGGTGTTCATTCTCTAGCATTTTTCCAAAAATATCAAAATTCGGCCCCGGGCCGACGTGGTCTAAACTCGAGGTTCGTACCAAAACCCGATCACCCATAACCCCACGAGTTCAAATATATGATTAGTTGTAAGATCGGACCCCAAATTGAGGTTGAATCACCCAATTTTTCCAAAAACCTAACACTACCCAAAAACCCAATTTCTACCTTAATTTTATGATTTTAGGCCTAGTGATTTAGGAAGAAAAGGGGACGAAATAGAAGTGTAAATCACTTACCCAAAGGTTTATTGAGGGTTCCTAGCTTGGGGGTCGACAATGGAGTTTGGAGAAGGAGAGAAGGGTGCAAAAATAAGAAATCCCGTATGGATATTCTGTTTTGGGTATTTTAATAACTGGGCAGAAATTATCCTTCGCGTTCGCGGGCCATTGGCCGCGTTCGCGAAGGGTCAGCTATCCTGACCTACGCGTTCGCGAGGACCAGGCCGCGTTCGCGTATGTTTGACTCCACAGACCTTTTCATTTGCGAGCCTATGGCCGCGTTCGCGAAGAACAAAGTTGCCCAGCCCCCAGACCCCAGCCTAACTCTATGCGTTCGCACCCCTGGGGACGCGTTCGCGTAGAGACACTTCCCAGTGCTCCGCGTTCGCGTCTCCCTCTACGCGTTCGCATAGAGTAAAACCCCAGGACTCAACATTTACCCTTCGCGTTCGCGGGCCCTTGGCCGCGTTCGCGAAGGGTATCACACCAGAAAACTAAAGAAACACCATATTTTTCCAACTTTTTACACTCCGTTAGCTACCCAAAACTCACCCGAGCCCTCGGGACTCAAAACCAAAGACACACACGACTCCCAAATCATCATACGGACTTGTTCAAGCATTTAAACAACAAAAATATCATCAAAATCATCGAATTAAATCTTAAAACTCATAGAATTTTCTCAAACTTCATAAACTTCTAAATTTCCCATTTTTGATCCGAATCACATCATCTCAAGTCTGTTTTACACCAAATTTCACAGATAAGTCACAAAACATATAATAAACATGTTCCGGGCCCTGGAACAATAATACGGGCCCGGTAACGCGGTTTTCACATCGAAGTTCATTTTCAAAAATCTTTATTATTTTCAGAAAACAATTTTTTAAAAATTCATTTATCGGGCTTGGGACCTCAAAATTCGATTCCGGGCATACGCCCAAGTCCCGTATTTTCCTACAGACCGTCACATCACTGGTCCGGATTCGTTTACCAATAATGTTGACCAAAGTCAACTTTATTCAATTATTTCATTCAAAATTCCATTTTTATCATATTTTTACATAGAAGCTTCCCGGCTACATGCCCGGGCTGCACACGCATATCGAGGTGATATTAATGGAGGCTTTCGGGGCCTAACACAGATTTAGCTAGAATTACTTAGGATGACCTTTTGGGTCATCACAATGCTATTCCTAACATGGTTACTATTGCGCACATAGAAAAGTAAACCTATAAACATGATTTCTACCCATACTTATACTATAGCATGCATATCCCCACCCATTTTCACTATCCAACCCCAGAATCGTTTTCACAAATAATTATTACAAGCCTCTGAATATGAATTACATAACTAAAATAGGAAAAGAAGAAGTTAACTATAGGGAGCCTTCCATAATAGGCCCAAGTTTCCAGATCCTCAATGACATGTACTGTTATTTCACAACCTTTCATAATCCGGGTGTGTCAGAGTTCCCTAAGAATCTCAGAGGATCCCGGGCAGTGCTCACACCCACATTTCAAAGCCAAGCTGGAGTAAGTGCAGTGTGGAAGGTCCAACTCTTGTGTGTCAAAGTTTAGAGGGAGCTCAAGGGTCCCAAAGCAATGCTCACACAAAAGGGGCAGACCTTAATATCTAGGAGTATAGTGAAATGTTCTCATAGTTTGAGAAATTTAAGAGAACATTATTGAAAACAGTTTGAAAAGAGGAGAGACTTAGTAAAGACCAATTTTTTTTAAAACAAAGGTTCAACTGATGAAACGAGTTTTGGGAAAACACCAAACTCAAAACAAAATAAATCCAGCATCACATACAGGACCCAAGTGGCCCAGCAATCACAAACAGGGGGGAGAGGTTTGAGGGACAAATACAGAGCCTATGAACCAGGTAGAAGCACACATACAATCAGAAGTTCCCAAGGTTCAACGGGGGTCAGGGGTGTAACAAAGTATCAGAACGTATCAACACCAAACAACTCAGACTATGATAGAACTAATGTAGTAGTCACAGGCAGGGAGATTCAATAAGGAACATATACCAAGTGTATAGATATACATTGGTCGTTTACAAGTAAAGTGAGACTTAACATGTAGAGGAAACTCAGAAACTTAATTGCATGTTGAACATCAAAATAGTAAGTAAAAGCATAGCAGGAATACAAAGAATTGTAATAGCAATAGAGGCATGTTCGTTTGAGGAATTAATTCTAAATTAAGACATACCAGTTGAGTGTAGAAAACAACAACACAAAGCAGAATGTAGGAGATGAACAATAGTTAGCCTTGGCTTGCAGCCGGCTAACTCAGATCAGTAATGAGTAGCACAGAAGAAGGAATAGAGAGAGAGGAACTTTAATTATGAAAGTGAGTGCACATATTAGTTTGTGTCTCTGTGTGTGTCTGCCAATGCATGAATAGAGTATATATATAGTTTGAAACTAGGATAAAATAAGGCAATACTTAGACTGCCCAATAATTATGGAACTCAAAGAATCAATTAGTTGTAAAATTAGTACCAGTATTCCCTTAATTAAGGGAACTAAATCTCAAACGGCCAGAATAGGTAAACACAATTAAGGAAAGTTCTTATGCACATGGCATATAAGGAAACAATTTCAAACCAAGTCAACTAGGCAATTGAGACTAGGTTCAGAAGATATTAATTAAGGAAATAATATCAATTAACAGTAAATGAACAAGGTAAAAATAAACTAGAGGTTAGAAATCAGTAGGAATATCCCATAAGAAATTAGCAAGATTTTCGTATGACAGTGAATCAAGGATTAAAATAACACTAGTTAATATAGCTTCCAATGTATGAACGAGATGAACACATTATAAGCAAAGAAATAAGTCAGGAAATAATTAGGTAACCAACTGCCAAGAATCAGGGATTTGAACATGCATAATACCAATTGAAAGGAATTAACACGAAATAACACAGATGTTAGGCAAGAAAATCAGAAACCCTAACATATGAAATTAAGGGGGTCATGTGAGTTGCAGAGTGAATAGTGAGATAAACAGGAAAGTAAGAAGAATCAAAGACGAATAACATAGGGTAAAATATCAATGAGTCACAGGACTCTTGAAACGCAAACACATAGGCAAAATCATGAACTTTAGGGTTTAGGTCTAATAGTTAGGGTTTTCATCACAATGAGTCAGATAAAGGAGATAAGCTTGAAAAAATTACAAAACATAGTAGAGACTTTAGGATAATGCTGAAAAACCATATAAAATTTATTCAAAAACGGTGTCACAAAACAATAGTCGAAAATGGAGAGTCATTTTAGAAAAATCAGAGAACCTTTCAGAAAACAACAAAGTAGCTCAAAGTATACACAAATCTATCATAGATATGAAAGAAGATCGGAAAATTTTAGAGGTTAGGGTTTCAGATAAACCAGAGAAACAAGAAAAACTTAAGATGTCGCCGGCTTTAGTCGGAAAAGTCATAGCTCTTACTCAGACGGCCGGAGGTGGCCGAAAAATGGCAAGAAGGACCATGGGGGGAGTTGAACCGCACCAGGTTCACCTTAGGGCCTCATGGTATCATTAGAGTGACATGGGATGAAGCAAGGACCGAGAGATGATGAGAGGTCATGGTTTCCGGCAGGGGGAGTGGCCAGAGGAAATGAACACACTTCATCGGAGTAGAGGAGACGAGGGAAGGTTCTAGAGACAACCTGGGAATAGAGAGAGGTTAGAGAGATGAATGAGGGGTGTGAATGATAGACCAGGGGGGTGTAGTCGTTTAGGGTTAAATTAGGTAAGGGTTGATCTGGGCCGTTGATTTGAAAAAATCGACGGCTCAGATTGAATTGGGGATTGGGTCGGGTAGGCTACGATTTTGGGCCTGGGTTATTTGGGCCAATTAATTGGGTTGAGGGTCCGGGTAGGATTGAATAGAATTTGATTAAAAGTGGATATTTGTTAAATACCCGTCTAGATAAATAATTAATTAGAATAACTAATAATTACACAAAATGAAATTAATGCTAAATAAGTGAAATTAAGGTAATTACTAATATTAAAAATATAAAATGACTAATTATTGAATTTAAATGGTATAAAATATACACTTAGGCTATAACTGTAAAATTGTTGTAATTATAGCTAAATAATGCTAAATTGGCTAATTAGTGAAATAATTAAGTCCTAATAGGATTAAAATGATATATTGAGCTAGGAAATATCTTGAAAATTATTTATAATATAATTATCGAATATAAGGTACTGAATAAATTGAAAAAGAAATTAATAAAAATATGGAAAATTATGGAAAAACACAAGTTAGTATAAAAAGTGATTTTGAAGGTATATATGCAAATTTTAAAATAGTTTGAGGAAAAATTGGGTATCAACAGGGGTATAACAAAAATGAAGTGTAATCATTACACAGCCGATGTCTTTAATAAGCCCTAAATATCTCGTCCAAATCCGAGCTCTTGAACTCAATTTTCGATAAAAATGGCCAAACCTCATTTTTGAAATGTTATATTCCGCCTAGGGATTCCTTAATATCGCGAAAATAGCCTCGCGATCGCGAAGCACAACTTCGTTTCCCCAGGAATTAACCCTACGCGGGCAAATAAATCACCACGCGAACGCGATGCAATTGGCTCTAATACTTACACAGTCGCGAACGTCCTCACGCATTCACGATGAGCAAAGCACGTGGCCCATCTTTAACCTCCTTGACACTACATGAACGCGACCATATCATAGAACTTCAGCCATTTCTCTAAGTCCAAAATGCATCCGATAATGATCTGAAACACACCTGATGCCCTCGAGACCTCAACCAAAGATACCAACAAGTCTTAAAACACAATACGAACCTAGTCAAGCCCTCAAATCACATCAAACAACGCTAAAAACACGAATCACCATTCGATTCAAACTTAATGAACTTGAAATATCAAATTTCTACAACCGATGCCGAAACCTATCAAACCACATTCGATTGACCCCAAATTTATCAAACAAGTCATATTAATAATTACGAACCTACTCCAACTTCTAGAATCAGAATCCGAACCCGATATCAATAAGTTCGATACCGGTCAAAATCTCCAAAAAATTGACTTTCGCCATTTAAAGCCTAAACAAGCTACAGACCTCCAAAACATAATGCGAACAGGCCCCTAAGTTCAAAATCACCCAACAAAGCTAATGGATTTGACAAAACTCCATTCCAGAGTCGTCTTCACATAGTTCCTACTACGGTCAAAATCCTAAGACTTAAGCTTCCGTTTTAGGGATTTAGTGTCCCAAAACACTCCCAAACTACAACCAACGCCTCCCGGCAAGTCATATAATTAGAAAAATGTACAGGGAAAATAGTAAACAGGGGATCATACTTTTACTCTCAAAATGATAGGTCGGGTCATTACATCCCCCCCCCCCCCCTCTTAAAACAATCATTCGTCCTCGAACGAGTATAGAGACATATGTGGAGTGGTGAAAAGATGGGATAACGGCTGCGCATATCATTATCAGTCTCCTGAGTCGCCTCCAGGATAGACTGACCCCTCCACTGAACCTTCACAGAAGCAACGTTCTTTGACCCTAGCTTTCGAACCTGCCTTTCCAAAATAGCCATTGTCTCCTCAACATAAAATAGATCTTTTCCCAACAGTAATGAGCTGAAATCCAACACATAAGCCGGATCACCGTGATACTTCCGGAGCATAGAAACATGGAATGCCGGATGAACTCTGGTAGACTAGGAGGTAAGGCAAGCTCATAAGCAATCTCCCCAACTCGTCGAAACACTTCAAAGTGAACAATGAAGCTTGGGCTCAACTTGTCCTTCTTCCTGAACCTCATAATGTCTTTAATATGCGGAACCTGGAGCAAGATCCGTTCTCTTACCATGAAGGCAAACACCGTGAACATTCCAGTCCACATGACCCTTCTACCTGGACTAGGCTGTGCGAAGTCAATCCTGAATCACCTTCACCTTTTCTAGGGTATCCCGAACCAATTCTGTATCCAATAATGTAGCCTCACCCGGCTAGAACCAACCCCCTGCGGACTGGCACCGCCTACCATACAGAGACTTATATGATGTCATCTGGATGTTCTCCTGATAACTGTTGATGTAGGCACACTCCGCAAGTGGCAAGAATTGATCCCACGAACCTCCAAATTCCATTACAAATGCACGTAAATATCCTCTAATATATGAATAGTGCGTTCGGACAATCCGTCTGTCTGAGGGTGAAATTATGTGCTTAGCTCTACTCATGTTATACGACCCTGCAAAACCGTGATGCAAACTGCCTACCCCGGTCAAGGATGATAGATACCGGTATGACATGAAGCCTGACGATGTCGCGGATGTAAATTTGAGCCATGTGCTTGGAAGAATAGGTAGTCATCACAAGAATGAAATAAGTTGACTTGGTCTGCCTATCCACAATCACCCAAATCGCATCAAACCTCCCCTGAGTCTATGGGAGTCCAACAATGTAATCCATAGTGATCCTCTCCCATTTCCACTCTGGAATCTCAAACTTCTGAAGCAACCACCCGGCCGTTGATGCTCATACTTCACCTGCTGGAAATTTAGACACCGAGCCACATACTCCACTATGTCATTCTTCATCCTCCTCCACCAGTAATGCTACCCTAAGTCCTAATAAATCTTCGCGGAACCCGAATGAATAGAGTACCCCGAGCTGTGAGCCTCCTAGAGAATCAACACACGCAAACAATCTACATTGGGCACACATAGATTGCCCTGGATCCTCAATGCACCATCATCCCCGGTATGACCTCCTTAGCATCACCGTGTAGGACTGTGTCCTTAAGGACAAGCAGATAGGGATAATCATAATGACATTCCATGATACGATCATAGAGAGAACACCGGGAGCCACATAAGCTAATACTTGACTTGGCTTAGAAATATCCAATCTCACAAACTGGATGGCTAAGGCCTGAACATTTAACGCCAATGGCCTCTCTAGTGCTGGTAGATATGCTAAACTCCCCAAACTCTACACACGGCAACTCAAGGCATCGGCCACCACATTGGCCTTCCCCAGGTGGTACAAAATGGTGATATTATAGTCCTTAAGAAGCTCCAACCACCTCCGCTGACGCAAGTTAAGATACTTTTGCTTGAACAGATATTGCAAACTGTCACGACCCAAATTCCCAACCTTAGGGATCGTGATGGCGCCTAACACCACACTTGCTAGGCAAGCCAATGTTGGAATTCAAGTATCTAATTCCCTTTGATTATTTTATTAAGCATCAATAAATAAATTTAAGGTAACTAAATATAGGTAATTTCCACAGATAAAATACTAAACAATTAAAAAAAAATGAACCATGAGCTAATTATATAAATATATCTAGAATTACCCCAGAGTTTGTTGTCACAATTCACGAACTACTAAAGAATACTACAAATACTAGGCTGAAAGAAATAGTATAATTGTTCTGAATACAATAAAATAGCGTATGTAAAATATGAAAAGACTCTCGGGATCTGCAAACGCCGGTAGATGTACCTCGTGTCTCCAAATGAATAGGAAAGCTGCTCGAACTAGCTCTACTACTGATCGGTACCTGGATTTGTGCGAAAGAGCACAAAGTGTAGTATCAGTACAATCGACCCCATGTATTGAAGAAGTTCCGAGCCTAACCTCGACAAAGTAGTGACGAGGCTACAACGGGGCTTCAAAAACATAAGTTGTAACAATATTATATAAAGCAAGAAAGAAATCTAAACAAATAAATAAACAAGTACTGCAATAACAATTTAAAAAAATAACTCATCCGCCTATTCCAGGCCTAATCTATAACCAACTCTCAAATAAATTTCCGAGTTTCCAAACCTTACTTTGAAATAATCACATGTGCTAAATATAAGGAAGACTGTAGAGCAAATCAAGAGTTTCTAAATCATTAAAGTTTAAAGAATAAGTAAAAAACATCATTAAATACCATTTTCACTGTCATGTTGCGGCGTGCAACCCGATCCCACCTATTCACAACATCACAATCAATTATCCACCCTTATCACACAAATTATCAACCCTTATCACACAAATTTATTCACCCTTATCACACAAATTATCCACCTTTATCACACCAACTATCCACCCTTATCACACAAGTTTATTCACCCTTATCACACCAATTTTTGATTTAAAAGTTTCAAACTGTATAACCCGTAAACTTTAAACAACAATAATGTAAATAGTGAAGAAACCGACACGAATATAAATATATATAATTCCAACATAGTATCAACCTGCTCCACATTTATGTTCCCCAAGGGAACCAAATACACAACTAATATCCTTCCAAAATAACCAAATAATATTGAACAACAAAGTAATGGGGCCTAGTAGTCATGGAAATAATAATTAACAAAGAACAATTAAGACTGGGATCAATTAAATTACGAACGGGGAAAGGATTATGTTTAACAGGCCGTTTGGGTGATGCATAGATACCCGTCACCTCACCTATACAGCGCGCCCATGCATTTCACATAGCAAACAAGTGGGGAGTCATATTGCCTCAAGTCAAAGTTAGACCAAACACTTATCTCAATTTCGCAGGCCACTCACTGCTCAATTACTACTTTTCCTTTTGAATTCACCTCTAACTTTCTCGAATCTAATCATAATTAATTCAATATCATCAATCTATGCTAAAGGAACTAACTTTATTAGAAAATATATTTTTTCCTACGTTTCCTCAAAAAGAAGTGAAAACCCGACCCCGGGCCCGCTTGGTCTAAACTCAGAGTTCAGACCAAATTACGTTTACCCATTCACCCACAAACCCAAATATGCTATTAGTTTTGAAATCCAACCTTAATTCGATTTAAAAATTCGATTTTTATAAAATTCCCTAATTCAACCCAAACCCTCAATTTTTACCATAAAAATTCTTAGGTTTTTCTTTAAAAGTGATGAAAAACAATAAGGAATTGAAAGAACAAAGTTTAGATGGGGCTTGAAAACCCGATTCATCAAATCCATAAAGGCTTTTGGAGCATTAGTCAGCCCAAAATACATAACCAAAAATTCATATTGCCCATACCTCGTCCGAAAGGCTGTCTTAGGAATATCAAACGCTCTAATCTTCAGCTGATGATAGCTCGACCTCAAATCAATTTTCAAAAACACTTTAGCACCCTGAAGCTAATCAAATAGGTCATCAATCCTCGGCAACAGATAATTATTCTTGACAGTAACTTTATTCAGCTGCTTGTAGTCTATGCACATTCTGATCGACCCATCTTTCATCTTTACAGACAAAACTGGTGCACCCCAAGGGGAGACACTGGGTCTTATGAAACCCTTATCTAGTAAGTCTTGCAACTGTTCTTTCAACTCTTTCAATTATGGTGGGGCCATCCGATATGGAGGAATGGAAATGGGTTGAGTGCCAAGAGCCACATCAATACAGATATCAATGTCCCTGTTGGGCGGCATACCCGGCAGGTCTGCAGGAAATACTTCAGGAAACTCACGTACGATAGGATCTGACTCTATAGAAGAAACCTCAACATCGGAATCACGAATATGAGCCAAATAAGCCAAACACCCTTTCTCCACCATGCGACGAGCCTTAGCATATGAAATTACCTGGCTGGGAGAATTACCAAGAGTCATTTTCCATTCTAATCGAGCCAACCCGGGTAAGGCAAAAGTAATTGTCTTGGCGTGACAGTCTAAAATGGCATAATAGGGCGACAACCAATCCATGCCCAATATAACATCAAATTCAACCATGTCTAGAAGCAAAAGATCAACACTAGTTTTAAGACTTTCAATGACTACCGCACAGGAACGATATACTCGATCTACCACCATAACATCCCCCACCGGTGTAGACACATAAACAGGAACGCTCAAAGGCTCACGGGGCACATTCAAATACGAGGCAAAATAGGATGAATTATACGAATAAGTGGACCCCGGATCAAACAAAACTGAAGCAGCTCTATCACAAACTGAGATGATACCTGTAATAACAGCGTCGGAGGACTACGCCTCAAGCCTAGCTGGAAATGCATATAGTTGGGGCTGGCCCCAAAACCCTGAACCACACCTCTGGGAGGACCTCCACCTATAGCACGCTAACCTCCACCTCTAGCCATCTGTCCTCCACCTCTAACATTCTGGCCTCTACCTCTTACTACATGACCCCTACCCCTTGCCGGCTGGGCAGGTGGTATTGGAACTGGTGCACGAACTATTGCACGAGAGCCCTACTGCTGAAATTGATTACCTTCATAATACGGACATGCCCTCCAGATATGCCCATGTTCACGACACTCGAAGAACCCCTGCTGAGCAGCATGTCAACCCGGATGAAGCGGCTGGCCACACGAAATACTCGGCAGAAGAGGTTCTCTAATAGGAGCTGAAGGAGCACTATAAATTGGCTGAGCAGAAGGAGGCAAATAAGAAACACGACCCCCTGAAGTACCATGGGCAACCTATAATGCTGAGTGGAATGGCCTGGAAGAATGGCCTCGGCTAAATGAAATCTCGCCTCCTGATGCGACACCAGTGAAGAAACCATAATGGCGAGGTCTCTTGTCTTACCCCTGCCCTCCCATCCCATGAACTGACTCAACCCTCCTAGCTATATTAGCTGCATCCTGAAGAGAAATCTCGGACCCTGTTTCCTTGGCCATCTGCAACCTGATGGGCTGAGCGAGGCCATCAATGAACCAAATGACCCTCTCCCTCTCTAGGGGCAATATAAGAATAGCATATCTAGCCAGATCCATAAAACGAGTCTCATACTGAGTCACAGTCATGTTACCCTGCTGATGTCGTTCAAACTGACGAATCTAATCCTCACGAGTAGTGACAGGCAAGAACTTCTCCAAAAAGAGATGAGAGAAATGATCCCAAGTCATAGCAGCTAATCTAGCTGGCTTAGTCAACAAATAATCCCTCGACCATTGCTTGGCGGAACCAGTAATCTGAAAAGCTGCAAAATCAACCCCAATTGTATCCAAATACCCATATTACGCAACACTTCATGACAACTATCCAGAAATTCATGTGGAGTCCTCTGAAGTAGCACCACAGAAATGGACAAGAAATAGCTTAATGAACCTGTCAAGTCTCCACAAATCATCCGATGACATGGTTGCCCCATAAGCGGGCGGCACTGCTGCAACTGGTTGAATTACCCTAACTAGATTGGCTATTGGGGCCTGAGCCTGAGGAGTAGTCTGAACTGGAGTGTGGGTAGTAGGAGTCGGGACCCTTCCTCCATCTTGAAATACGGCTGCTGCAACAGGAAAGGTGCCAGTCTAGGCCACACTCTCCATAAGGCCCATTAAACGGACCAAAGCATCCTGAAGAACTGGGGTATAAAACCCCTCGGGAACTTGCGTTGGTCCCGCAGGAACAGTCTGAGCTGGAACCCCCTAATTAATCTCAATCTGGGGTTCTACAGCTGTGGCTGCTGCCTGAGCAACGGGCTGAGTCCTACCCCTGCCTCGGCCTCTAGCGTGGCCTTGGCCTCTACCCCTAGTAGGATCTGCTACTACTGGCGGTCCGGAACACTGGTCAGCGGAAGATGAAGCACGTGTTCTCGCTATTTTCGAGAAAATAGAAGAATCCAAATAAGTATTTGAGATACAAGAATCGCACGATAGAATAGAAATAAAATGGATTTGTTTCCTAACTCAATAGCCTCTGAGAGATAAGTACAGACTTCTCCGTACCGATCTTTCAGACTCTACTAAGATTGTTCGTGAATCGTGAGACCTAAGCAAACCTAGTGCTCTGATACCAACTTGTCAGGACCCAAATTCACAAACTTAGGGATCGTGATGGCGTCTAACACCATACTTGCTAGGCAAGTCAATGTTAGAATTCGAGTAGCTAATTCCCTTTGATTATTTTATTAAGCATCAATAAATAAATTTAAGGTAACTAAATGTAGGTAATTTCCACAGATAAAATACTAAACAATTAAATAAAAACGAACCACGAGCTAATTATATAAATATATCTAGAACTACCCAGAGTTTGGTGTCACAATTCACGAACTACTAAAGAATACTACAAATACTGGGCTGAAAGAAATAGTATAATTGTTCTGAATACAATAAAAAAACGTATGTAAAATATGAGAAGACTCTCAGAATCTGCGAATGCCGGCAGATGTAGCTCGTGTCTCCAAATGAATAGTAAAGCTGCTCAAACTAGCTCTACTGCTAACCGGTACCTGGATCTGTGCAAAAGAGCACAGAGTGTAGTATCAGTACAACCTACCCCATGTACTGAGTTAGTGCCGAGCCTAACCTCGACGAAGTAGTGATGAGGCTACGGCGGGGCTTCAACAACATAAGCTGTAACAATATTATATAAAGCAAGAAAGAAATCTAAACAAATAAATAAACAAGTACTGCAATAACAATTTAAAAATATAACTCATCCGCCTATTCCAGGCGTAATCTATAACCAACTCTCAAATAAATTTTCGAGTTTCCAAACCTTACTTTGAAATAATCACATGTGCTAAATATAAGGAAGACTGTAGAGCAAATCAAGAGTTTCTAAATCATTAAAGTTTAAAAAATAAGTAAAAAACATCATTAAATCCCATTTTCACAGTCATGTTGCGGCGTGCAACCCGATCCCACCTATTCACAACATCACAATCAATTATCCACCCTTATCACACCAATTATCCACCCTTATCACACAAATTTATTCACCCTTATCACACAAATTATCCACCCTTATCACACCAACTATCCACCCTTATCACACCAGTTTATTCACCCTTATCACACCAATTTTTGATTTAAAAGTTTCAAACTGTATAACCCGTAAACTTTAAACAACAATAATGTAAATAGTCAAGAAACCGACACGAATATAAATATATATAATTCCAACATAGTATCAACCTGCTCCACATTTATGTTCCCCAAGGGAACCAAATACACAACCAATATCCTTCCAAAATTACCAAATAATATTTAACAGCAAAGTAATGGGGCCTAGTAGTCATGGAAACAATAATTAACAAAGAACAATTAAGACTGGGATCAATTAAATTGTGAACGGGGAAAGGATTATGTTTAACAGGCCGTTTGGGTGATGCATAGATACTCGTCACCTCACCTATACAACGCGCCCATGCATTTCACATAGCAAACAAGTGGGGAGTCATATTGCCTCAAGTCAAAGTTAGACCAAACACTTATCTCAATTTCGCAGGCCACTCACTGCTCAATTACTACTTTTCCTTTTGAATTCACCTCTAACTTTCTCGAATCTAATCATAATTAATTCAATATCATCAATCTATGCTAAAGGAACTAACTTTATTAGAAAATATATTTTTTCCTACGTTTCCTCAAAAAGAAGTGAAAACCCGACCCCGGGCCCGCTTGGTCTAAACTCAGAGTTCAGACCAAATTACGTTTACACATTCCCCCACAAACCCAAATATGCTATTAGTTTTGAAATCCAACCTTAATTCGATGTAAAAATTTGACTTTTATAAAATTCCCTAATTCAACCCAAACCCTCAATTTTTACCATAAAAATTCTTAGGCTTTGCTTTAAAAGTGATGAAAAACAGTAAGGAATTGAAAGAACAAAGTTTAGATGGGTCTTGAAAACCCGATTCATCAAATCCATAAAGGCTTTTGGAGCATTAGTCAGCCCTAAATACATAACCAAAAATTCATAATGCCCATACCTCGTCCGAAAGGCTGTCTTAGGAATAGCAAACGCTCTAATCTTCAGCCGATGATAGCCCGACCTCAAATCAATTCTCAAAAACAATTTAGCACCCTGAAGCTAAACAAATAGGTCATCAATCCTCGACAACGGATAATTATTCTTGATAGTAACTTTATTCAGCTACTTGTAGTCTATGCACATTCTCATCGACCCATCTTTCATCTTTAAAGACAAAATTGGTGTACCCCAAGGGGAGACACTAGGTCTTATGAAACCCTTATCTAGTAAGTCTTGCAACTGTTCTTTCAACTCTTTCAATTATGGTGGGGCCATCCGATATGGATGAATGTAAATGGGTTGAGTGCCCAGAGCCACATCAATATAGATATCAATGTCCTTGTTGGGCGGCATACCCGGCAGGTCTGCAGGAAATACCTCATGAAACTCACGCACGATAGGATCTGACTCTATAGAAGAAACCTCAACATCGGAATCACGAATATGAGCCAAATAAGCCAAACACCCTTTCTCCACCATGCGACGAGCCTTAGCATATGAAATTACCTGGCTAGGAAAATTACCAAGAGTCATTTTCCATTCTAATCGAGGCAACCCCGGTAAGGCTAAAGTAACTGTCTTGGCCTGACAGTCTAAACTGGCATAATAGGGCGACAACCAATCCATGCCCAATATAACATCAAATTCAACCCTGTCTAGAAGCAAAAGATCAACACTAGTTTTAAGACTTTCAATGACTAACGCACATGAACGATATACTCGATCTACCACCATAACATCCCCCACCGGTGTAGACACATAAACAGGAACGCTCAAGGGCTCACGGGGCACATTCAAATACGAGACAAAATAGGAGGAAATATACGAATAAGTGGACCCCGGGTCAAACAAAACTGAAGCAGCTCTATCACAAACTGAGATGATACCTGTAATAACAGCGTCGGAGGACTACGCCTCAGGCCTAGCTGGAAATGCATATAGTCAGGGCTGGCCACACAACCCTGAACCACACCTCTGGGAGGACCTCCACCTCTAGCACGCTAACCTCCACCTCTAGCCATCTGTCCTCCACCTCTAACATTCTGGCCTCTACCTCTAACTACATGACCCCTACCCCTTGTCGGCTGGGCAGGTGGTATTGGAACTGGTGCACGAACTATTGAACGAGAGCCCTACTGCTGAAATTGATTACCTGCATAATACGGACATGCCCTCCAGATATGCCCATGTTCATCACACTCGAAGAACCCCTGCTGAGCAGCATTTGAACCCAGATGAAGCGGCTGGCCACACGAAATACTCGGCAGAAGAGGTTCTCTAATAGGAGCTGAAGGAGCACTATAAAATGGCTGAGCAGAAGGAGGCAAATAAGAAACACGACCCCCTGAAGTACCATGGGCAACCTATAATGCTGAGTGGAATGGCCTAGAAGAATGGCCTCGGTTAAATGAAATATCGCCTCCTGATGCGAACCAGTGAAGACACCATAATGGCGAGGTCTCTTGTCTTACCCCTGACCTCCCATCCCAAGAACTGACTCAACCCTCCTTGCTATATTAGCTGCATCCTGAAGAGAAATCTTGGACCCTGTTTCCTTGGCCATCTGCAACCTGATCGGCTGAGCGAGGCCATCAATGAACCAAACGACCCTCTCCCTCTCTAGGGGCAATATAAGAATAGCATATCTAGCCAGATCCATAAAAAGAGTCTCATACTGAGTCTCAGTCATGTTACCCTACTGAAGTCGTTCAAACTGACGAATCTAATCCTCTCGAGTAGTGATAGGCAAGAACTTCTCCAAAAAGAGATGAGAGAAATGATCCCAAGTCAGAGCAGCTAATCTAGCTGGCTTAGTCAACAAATAATCCCTCGATCATTGCTTGGCAGAACCAGTCATCTGAAAAGCCGCAAAATCAACCCCATTGGTATCCAAATACCCATATTACGCAACACTTCATGACAACTATCCAGAAATTCCTGTGGAGTCCTCTGAAGTAGCACCACAGAAATGAACAAGAAATAGCTTAATGAACCTGTCAAGTCTCCACAAATCATCCGATGACATGGATGCCCCATAAGCGGGCGGCACTGCTGCAACTGGCTGAATTACCCCAACTGGATTGGCTATTGGGGTCTGAGCCTGAGGAGTAGTCTGAACTGAAGTGTGGGTAGTAGGAGTCGGGACCCTTTCTCCATCTTGAAATACGGATGCTGCAACAGGAAAGGTGCCAATCTAGGCCACACTCTCCATAACGCCCACTAAACGGACCAAAGCATCCTGAAGAACTGGGGTAGAAAAAACCCCTCGGGAACTTGAGTTGGTCCCGCAGGAACAGTCTGAGCTGGAACCCCCTCATTAATCTCAATCTGGGGTTCTACAGATGTGGCTGCTGCCTGAGCAACGGGCTGAGTCCTACCCCTGCCTCGGCCTCTACCCCTAGTAGGAGCTGCTACTACTAGAGGTACGGAACACTGGTAAGCGGAAGATGAAGCACGTGTTCTCGCCATTTTCGAGAAAATAGAAGAATCCAAATAAGTATTTGAGATACAAGAATCGCACGATAGAATAGAAATAAAATGGATTTGTTTCCTAACTCAATAGCCTCTGAGAGATAAGTACAGACTTCTACGTACTAATCCTTCAGACTATACTATGATTGTTCGTGAATTGTGAGACCTAAGGAAACCTAGTGTTCTGATACCAACTTGTCAGGATCCAAATTCACAACCTTAGGGATCGTGATGGCGCCTAACACCATACTTGCTAGGCATGTCAATGTTAGAATTCGAGTAGTTAATTCCCTTTGATTATTTTATTAAGCATCAATAAATAATTTTAAGGTAACTAAATGTAGGTAATTTCCACAGATAAAATACTAAACAATTAAATAAAAACGAACCACGAGCTAATTATATAAATATATCTAGAACTACCCAGAGTCTGGTGTCACAATTCACGAACTACTAAAGAATACTACAAATACTGGGCTGAAAGAAATAGTATAATTGTTCTGAATACAATAAAAAAATGTATGTAAAATATGAGAAGATTCTCGGGATCTGCGAACGCCGGCAGATGTACCTCGTGTCTCCAAATGAATAGGAAAGCTGCTCAAACTAGCTCTACTGCTAACCGGTACCTAGATCTGTGCAAAAGAGCACAGAGTGTAGTATCAGTACAACCGACCCCATGTACTGAGTAAGTGCCGAGCCTAACCTCGACGAAGTAGTGATGAGGCTACGGCGGGGCTTCAACAACATAAGTTGTAACAATATTATATAAAGCAAGAAAGAAATCTAAACAAATAAATAAACAAGTACTGCAATAACAATTTAAAAAAATAACTCATCCGCCTATTCCAGGCCTAATCTATACCCAACTCTCAAATAAATTTCCGAGTTTCCAAACCTTACTTTGAAATAATCACATGTGCAAAATATAAGGAAGACTGTAGAGCAAATCAAGAGTTTCTAAATCATTTAAAGTTTAAAGAATTAGTAAAAACATCATTAAATCCCCATTTTTGCTGTCATGTTGCGGCGTGCAACCCGATCCCACCTATTCACAACATCACAATCAATTATACACCTTTAACACACCAAGTATCCACAATTATCACACCAATTTATTCACTCTTTTCACACCAATTATCCACCCTTATCACACCAATGATCCACCCTTACCGCACCAATTATCCACCCTTATCACACCAATTATCCACCTTTATCACACCAATTTATTCACCCTTATCACACAAAATTTTGATTTAAAAGTTTCAAACAGAAAACAGTATAACCCGTAAACTTTAAACAACAATAATGTAAATTGTCAATAAACTGACACGGATATAAATATATATAATCCCAACATAGTATCAAACTGCTCCACATTTCTGTTCCCCAAATGAACAAAATACACAACCAATATCCTTCCAAAATAACCAAATAATATTTAACAGCAAAGTAATGGGGCCTAGTAGTCATGGAAACAATAACTAACAAAGAACAATTAAGACCGGGATGAATTAAATTGCGAACGGGGAAAGGATCATGTTTAACAGGGCGTTTGGGTGGTGCATAGATACTCGTTACCTCACCTATACACCACGCCCATGCATTTCACATAGCAAACAAGTGGGGAGTCCTATTCCCTCAAGTCAAAATTAGACCAAATACTTATCTTAATTTCGCAGGCCACTCACTGCTAAATTACTGCTTTCCCTTTTGAATTCACCTCTAACTTGCTGAAATATAATCATAATTAATCCAATATCATCAATTTATGCTAAAGGAACTAACTTTATTGGAAAATATAAATTTTCGCATGTTTCCTCAAAAAAAGTGAAAACCCGAGCCCGGGCCCGCTTCGTCTAAACTCGGGGTTCGGACCAAATTACGTTTACCCATTCACCCACGAACCCAAATATGCTATTAGTTTTGAAATCCAACCTTAATTCGATGTTAAAATTTGATTTTTCTAAAATTTCCTAATTCTACCCAAACCCTCAATTTTTACCACAAATATTCTTAGTTTTTGCTTTAAAAGTGATGAAAAACAGTAAGGAATTGAAAGAACAAAGTTTAGAATTGATTACCTATGACTTAGGGATGAACCTTGGTTAAGAAAATCGTCTCTAGGGCTTGGTAGTTCGAATAATGGTTGAAAAATAGGTTATGTCCGTGTTTAACAGTGTTTTTATATGACTGGGTAAGCCTTCTATGCGATCGCGGAAGAAGGGATGCGATCGCATAGAACAAAAAAATACCCCCTGAAATTTTCACTATGCGATCACGGAAGCATAGAACAAAGTTGACCCCCCAGCAAATTAACACTATGCGATCGCGGATATAGCTACGCGATATCATACAACAAAAAAGGGACCTTAGACTTTACACTATGCGATCGCATAGAACAAAAGACCTGCACACCAGAAAATGAAAAACCAGCAATTTTTCTTAAGTTCAAAACATCCCGTGGCCTATCCGAAACTCACTCGAGCTCTCGGGGCTCTAAACAATACATGCACGCAAGTGTAGAAACATCACATGTACTTTCTCGTGTGATCAAATCGTGAAAATAACTTGTGAAACTATGAATTAAACCTCAAAACTCATCATTTTCAACAAGAACACTTAAAGTTCATAATTTCTCAACCGGATGTCCGAATCACGTCAAACGAACTCCGTTTTCCACCAATTTTCACTGTTAACCTTTTTATATCATAACAAATCTGTACCGGGCTCTAGAACCAAAATATAGGCCCGATACCAATAATTTCAAACACTATTTATTTTCTTTATTTCATAAATATTTCAGCAAAACAATTTCTTTCAAAATTTGATTTCTAAGGCTTGGGACCTCGAAATTCATTTTCGGGCATGCGCCCTAGTACCAAATTTTACTGCGGACCTCCTGGGATCGTCGGAAAATGGATCCGGGTACATTTACTCATAAAGTTGACCAAACTCAAGTTTTATCAAATTTAAATTCTAGAAATCACTATTTCTCATATTTTCACATAAAAGCTTTTCGGTTTTACGCCCGGACTGCGCACGTAAATTTAGGTATTTAATTTTAGTCTTTTTATGGCTATTAAGCATGGAACGGAGTCTAATTTTATAAAATGACCCCTTGGGGCATCACACAAACTCTGATGACCGGTGTAAATCTCACAAGGAACATCGTACAAATAGTGCCGCCAAATCTTTAAGGCATGAACAATAGCTGCTAACTCAAGGTCGTGGACAAGATAGTTCTTTTCCTGGACCTTCACCAGCCCGATAACCCCAGCCCAAAACCAATAACCCTATTAACCTATAACCCAGTCGTAACCCGTCCAAATAAACCCGACCCAACCCCCTTTTAATCAAGGTCGTTGATCTCTGAGATTAACAACCCATATCGAACCGCTACCTTTAATTACCCAATCACCCTAACCCTAACTCATTTCCTTTCTACCCGCCGCCCTAACATCCTCTCATCTCTCTTCTCCTTCTCTCAAGAACCCTAGCCGACACCCCCAAAATCTTCTCCTAATCCCACTTAATATGGGCTTCCATGGCTGTTTCTTTCCATATACGACCTTCCTCCTGGTACTGGCTACTCTGCTATAGCGCTTGCCTAAACATGGCAAGCAGATCTCCACAAGATCGAACAAAAATCTGTTCAAAACCCTGATCGTTTTTCTATTCCGTGTATATTCCTTCTATATTCTACTGTGAGTCCAAATATTTGTTTATTTTTTTGTTGATTCTTACTTACCCTGAAACTAGGGTTTTCAGATCTCTTCGAATCGAACCGAAAATTGGTTCGATTCTCTGATTTAGAGTGTAATTATGTCTATATTCGTCCTATATTCTATTGTGTGTCCGATTTTTTTTAATATTTTGTCAATATTTACTTTCCCAAAAAATTAGGGTTTGCATGATTTTCTCCTTAATTGATTCTAATCGATTATGCTTGCTCTTCTTTCCTTATTTTATGTCTGATTGATTATATTTCCTTGTTGTTTGTTCAATTTCTACTATTATATAAATCCCTCCCCCCATTCCCTTTGAGACAAGACAAAAATCACTGAAAACTTCTCACCAAAATTTGAGGCTTTACTTTCTTTGTTTACTATATTGTTCTGTTTTGGATCTTGGCCGGATGATAGTCAAGGTCACCAGATTTCTTACTTTTCCGACCTTATTTGGGTGTGAGCACTGCCCTGGGTTCTTGAAACCGTTGGAAACTTGACACAATCGAGATTCTGGGTCCTGATTGCTATTCTTTTCTCGTTTATATAGCAATAAATTGTTAGTTCTTAAGCATTCACAATGTTTATTACATTATGTTCTTATTAGCATGTCTATGTTCTCTGAAATTGCATTATTTGGTATAATGCCCTGACTTTCTACGTATATGATTCTGCCTATAAACTGTTAGCCTTGATAATGTATTTTCGTCTAACTTAGGCAATTAGGACAGTTTGAAGCATGTTTAGTTTAATGTTATTTATAATTTGAGTATTTGCACTGATTATCTGGCCTAATCCTGTCTTTCTACCTGATTTTGAACTGCCCTGGTGATAAACTTATGTTATTAATATGCCTTAGTATGTTTAAGACCTTCACTCTAAGTGTACAGTGTGCTCCTATGACTATGTTTGTTAATTGTTCTGTTCCTGCCCTACCCAGTATTGTACCCGTAGCAATTAAGTGGAACCTTCAAACAAATTCTTCCTAAATTATGATTCTGCTTGCCTCCCTATTATAAGTTATAATGTTTAACTGCTGTTTCTGGTATAATTTGATCCTTTAAGTTTCAAATTGGTTGAATTAGTGACAGCTTTTTGTCTTACTAGACTAATGCTCTTTGCCTATTAACTTAGTAATCTCATAAGCTTCAGACCCCTTGTTCTTATTAATATGTCACCCTGCCCCAACGTATACGCTTGTTTCTTGAGTTCATGTTCATCATCTGATCATTTTGTAGTGTTTTCAAATGCTTTCCTAAAAGTTATTACTTTATTACTATTTTTCATAGATTGTTTCCTGTTATGAGTCTCTAATCTTTGGACGACTGAAATTCAAGGCCCCCTAAAACTTCTCTATAAACCTCCCTAGTGTTAGCACTGCTCGGTGTCCATTTTGAGACACTTGTGAACTCTGACACACTGGGGTCTAAGATTTGTTTGGCCGCTTTGTCCTAATTTCTCAATTCTGCCCCCTTTCCACATGTTGAATTAGCTAATTGGCTTGTGTGAATTGTTGTTTTCTTGACCTTTAATCAACTACGGCTACTGCGTTATGTCTATCTTGTGTAAATGAAGATTTTTTTCTAAGTTTGACCAACTGTGATTTGTTGGCTATGGTGAAACTTGTATGGATACTAAATTGAAGGCCTAGATGGGCTGGGTATACTTAGGGCCTGTCTTAGGCCCAATATAGTTATTTTGTAACTTTGTAATTTATTTCATTCGTTGGGTTTGTAATTATTCTGTAATAATAATTGGGCTGTTAGTAAAATTGGGAAAATGGGTCTATTCTAATATTTGCATAAAAATGATTGAATTCCTGCCTATAGGTGTTTAATTCGTTCAACATGTTCTGCTCCTATGTGTTTGTTAGATAATCTGCCTATAGGTGTTTAATTCGTTCAATATATTCTGCTCCTATGTGCTTTGTTAGATATCATGCCTATAAGAGATAAATTTCATTGACAATTCTTTCAATTTGTATAACTGCATCATATTCATTAGATACCATGACCATAGGATTGTACTAGCTTATGTTCTACTGATCTTTATCTAGCACTCATGCTTGTAGGACTTTAAATGGTTAATTTGTTGTTGGTACTATACTGCTCACCTAGAAGACATGCCTATCAGAGCTAAGTATTAAAAAATTAGTTTCAATCGTTAACCATTAGAAATCCTGCATATAGGGTAATACCACTCGCTTTAAAATGTTAATACTGAACTTTCAAACACAGTTTCGCTGCATATAGAGTAATTCTGAGTATTACTAATGTTTATCACTGCCAACTATTGTGTAAATCACCTAGAAATCATGTCTATAGGTTTAATCACTTATAATCTGTAATTTCAATAATCAACATGCAATGCGAAATAACCCCCCCCCCCTAAACTTTATAGTTGTCTACAAGTGTGAAGTGGCACCTTGCATCTAAAACTGCATGCACGTTTGAATCCGAGGTCACATATAAACCATGTCTATAGGGCTTAATGGCTTTAATTTCGCTCAATGCTGAAACTATCTAATGCCTAATGTGAGAATTTGTTTGGGTGCATTTGTTGTCTAAGTGTGGAGGCTAACTTGAGCCCCTAATTGCCTTTATATGAAGTCCAACTTATTTTGTATTTCACCTAGTTTTATATTTTTTGAGCAACCTAAGTTAAGTCTAAAACTATCAAAAATAAAGGTCTAAACGCCTTCTGGGCCATAGGTATAGGACGGGTAGTGCACGCATAAGGAACCATTTAAAATCAATTAGTGTGCTCTAGGTAAAAACTAAAGATAGTAATTGGGTATCAGGAGATGATAGTCTGTGCCCGTTGAATAATACGAGTAATACCCCACCTCGAGGGAGTTACGAAATATTATTTATGTTGCACGGGGTGATCCTTTAGGCTAAAAAACTTAGGACCCCCCATCTTGTCTTTAAATCAATTATTTGTGTTTATTCAAGGACTTTTTGATAATAATTTCCCAAACTTCTTGTTTTTCTCTCTATTTGCTTGACTAATTCATATGATTCGAGTTCGGCCGGGACCCACAGTTGTGGACCTCAAAGAGTGTCTAATACCTTCTCTTCGAGGTAGTGTGAGCCCTTGCTCGATCTTTGGTGGAGCAAACTGGTTAAACCATAGTTATTTGCAAATAGGTGCCCTAACGCACCTCAAACCCGTTAGGTGGCGACTCTCTCTTTTAACATCTTCCTTAAAAGAGTTGCCACGTGTCAAAATCTGATTTTGCGAGAAACAATGGCGCGACAGATACTACATGACCTAAGAATGCCACTGAGTCCAGCCAAAACTCATACTTTGAAAAATTTGCATATAACTTCTTTTCTCTCAAGGTATGAAGCACAGTCCTCAGGTGTTGCTCATAATCCTCCCGAGTCAATAGTGCACTAGAATTTCGTCAATAAACACATTGACAAAGAAGTCAAGATAAGGCAGAATACATGGTGCATCAAGTGCATAAAAGCTGATGGGGCATTGGTCAGCCCAAAAGACATCACAAGAAACTCATAGTGACAATACTGAGTCCTGAAAGAAGTCTTTGGGATATGTGGATCCCGAATCTTCAACTGATGATAGCCTGAATGTAGATCAATCATGGAAAACACCCTGGCACCTTGTAACTGATCAAATAAGTAATCAATACGAGGAAATGGATACATGTTCTTCACTGTGACTTTGTTCAGCTGGCAATAATCAATGCACATGTGCATAGAACCATCATTTTTCTTCACAAATATGATCTGAGCACCCCAAGGTGACACACTGGGCCGAATGAAGCCCTTATCAAGCCACTCCTGCAACTTCTCCATCAATTCCTTCAACTCAGGAGGAGCCATACGATATGGATGAATAAATATGGGTTGAGTGTCCGGCAGCAAATCAATGCCAAAATCAATATCTCTGTCGGGCGGCATACCCGAAAGATCAACGGGAAACACATCCGGGAAGTCCCTCACTACTGGAACTGACTCAACTATAGGAGTATCAATACTAACATCTCTCACATAAGCTAGATACGCGTCACACCCCTTCTAAACCATTTGTTGAGCTTTAAGAAGTGAAATAACTCTACTGGGAGAACACTCTAAGGTACCTCTCCACTCTAATCGCGATAAACCTAGCATAGCTAGCGTCACGGTCTTGGCATGACAATCAAGAATAACATGATGGGGTGACAATCATTCCATGCAAAATATAACATCAAAGTTTACCATGCTAAGGAATAATATGTTATCAAAACCACTAAGAGCAATATGGCACGACCAATACACGCGGTCCACAATAAGAGAATCTCCCACAGGAGTAGACACACAAGTAGGGGAACTCAAAAAATCTCGAGATACACCCAAATACGGGGTAACATAAGAGGACACACATGAATATGTAGAGCCTGGGTCAAATAGTACCGACACATCCCTATGACAGACCGAAACAATACCTGTAATGATAGAGTCGGAAGTAACTACCTCTGTACAAGCTGGAATAGCATAATAACTGGCCTGGCCTCCCCCTCTAGGGCGACCTCGACCTCCCCGACCTCCACCTTGAGCTGGCTGAGCAGGTAGGGCGGTAGCTGGTGTTTGAATCATAACTTTAGAACCGGGTAGAGCACGTGGTGGCTAAGAAGTCTGTGGAGGTGCACTCCTCCTTAGTATAGGGAAATCCGTCACTGTATGGTGAGTGTCTCCACACTCAAAACAAGCTCTCGGGGGGCGTGGCTATTGTGACTAACTCGGGTCAGGTCTGGTGGACTGGATGCTAAAAGCACCCCAAGGATGAGGCACATTAGATACTTGTGGTGCATAATAAGGCTTCTAGGGCCTAGAAAAGGGATGGAACACCACTGGCGGCCGGAAGAGCTGAATGAACGGGGCGACTCCCTACCATGTTGAACTGCAGCTGTGACACGAGTACCACTGTAAGTGCAAGACTCTCGAGACCTCTTGGCCTCCCTCTCCTCTCTATTCTGGTCAATCATACCCTCTAATCTCCTAGCAATACTCACAACCTGCTGATAAGAAATATTGATCTCCAACTCCCTAGCCATACTGAACCGTATATGGGGGTGGAGTCCCTCAATAAAACCGACGAACCCTCTCTCGAACTGTTGCAATCGAGGTCGGTGCAAGTCAGGCCAAATGACTTAAGCGGACTGCATACTCTGACATAGTCATAGCACCCTGGCGCAGGTGCTCAAACTCCGCGCGCCATGAGTCCCTGAGGCTCTGAGGGACATACTCTCTCCAAAACAAGTCCGAAAAATGATTCCATGTAAGTGGAGCTGCCTCAGACGGACTACTCAACTCGTAAGCATGCCATCGCTAATAGGTTTCTCCTCTAAGATGGAATGTGGTAAATGAAATTCCAGTCGTCTCCGCTACGCGCATAGCGCTGAGAATATGGCGACACTCCTTGATAAGTTGGTATTTTACCAACTTATCTCGTCCTTAATCTTTGATATTTGTTATGTTTAGTTGATAAAATCATACTTTTAATGTCGTTCACTTCTATTTTATAGGTTCTATGTGATTTAGAAGTGATCATGAATAAACCAAGTGAAAACGAGTCAAAAAGAATCTAAAAAGAAGAAAATCTGGGAAGTTAACAAGTCCAGTCAAGGTCGCAAATGCGAAGTCAAACCAGACAGTCAACCTTCACAAATGCGAAGACCCCCATCGCAAATGCGAAGGCCTGGGCACAGTGCCAAGTTCGCAATTGCGAACATAAAGATCGCAAATGCGAAAGTCAACCTTATTGTCCTAGTTTGCAAATGTGAAGATCGCGCTTCAGTGCTGGGCATTTCTGCTATTTCACATTTTCTTCATCCAATCCATTTAATACCTGACCTAGATCATATTGTAAAATATCTTTGGCTTATTTTCAATCCTTGGACTAGAGAGAACACGTTTTGGAAGCTAGGGTTCTTGCACACACACTTGGGTCTTGAAGATTTGAAGCTTTTGGTTGAGAATTTCTTACTCATTTATGCTCATTTCTTCATTTCCTTGCTTTGTGATTATGTATTGAACGATTTTTGGTAATATTGAAGTGAGTTATTGTTTCTTTAATTATTCTTGTTCTTTAATGTTTCCAAAGGGATAAGCTAACCCTAGGAATCGCCCATTAACTTCGAATTAATTTTTGGAAAAGCTAATTTGAGGTTGGGAAAGATTAATTAACAAGAACTTGAGGTTTTAACCCTCATTTTATAGATTCTCCCTAGGGATATGATTGAACTACTTGTAGCCGTATCTGAATGTGCTTAATGTCTTGATTGTTTTAGGGATAATTCAATTAGGATGTCTTGGTAGTCTTCGGAAGAAGCTAATATAGAATTGTTGCTCGTGGCTAATTAACATAAACTCGCTCATATTTGTAAAATCGTGAAATACATTGGATCGTTACATTAGTGTAATTCCTGGTGCATCCATTATTGTAGCCATTGATCATTTTATTTGCTTTCCAGGTTAGTTTACATTTTCGCATTTAGTTATAAATATTTTCAAAACCAAATTTTAAGTGTTTGGCACTGCATAACAAGGGATAATTCTCTTACATTCCTAATCGCCTACATATTGTTCTCTATGGGATTCAACCCCGACACATAGTTGGGTAAATTATATTGCATGCGACTGTGGCCATTTACTTTTTAGTAGTGGATTTGGACGTCATTATTCCTCTAGAAAACCCTGGGCGTCATCTGTCGCCAATCCACTGAAGGTAGTTGGGTGGTACTTCTTGTACCTCTCAAGTCTGAGTTGCTTCCCCTTAGAAGCTACCGTCCTAGTCTCGTGCTGGACCATAGCTACCGGCTGCATAGGGATAAACTCTAGGGCCTAGTCGACCTAGAACCGCTGCTCAGGGGTACGGGCTGCCGGAGTCTGTGCCCCTCCCTTGACTTGAGATGTGGCAGGAGCAAGTTGGCTCAATCCAGCTTGAGCTAAGTTGCTGAACATGCTCATGAACTGGCTAAAGTCTCTTGGAGGGCTGGTGCAGAAACAGGCACCTCTAGTGCCTGACCTCCAGCTGGAGCTGCTGGAAGCTCCTCTGTTGGAGCTTCCGCAACTGCTCAGGTTGCACCGCGTAGGTTTCCTCGGCGTCTACTCCGACTCTGGACCCAGCCCCGGCCTCTAGCAGTTGTAGCAGGGGGCGCGGGTGCCTGGTCATCTCTGGTACGGGTCTTCGCCATTTGTGATAAAGAATAGAATACATAAGTTTAGAATTTGATGTCAACAAATTTTGCATGAATAGAAGTATAATTTTTCCTAACGGTTCCATAGCCTTCCGAAGATAAGTACAGACGTCACCGTACCAGTGTTCGAGACTATAATAAACTGTCTTGTGGCTCACGATACCTATAAACCTCGAGCTCCGATACCATTTGTCACGGCCCAATATTTCCTCTATGAGAGGTCGCGACGACACTTAGTCTCTATGACTAGGTAAGACTACATTTGCGAAATGACAACGAAAATGAAAACATAAATCTAAACCACTAACAACAACATAAATGAAATAATTTATAGGAAATTTCGCTCGACATATAGAATAACAACTTGCAAAAAAATACATACATGCTTTTCCCAAGGCCGGAACTTAATAAGTCACAAGCTTCAAAGAATCTACTATATGTTCTATACATCGGTATTTAGAAGTAGTTAAAGAAGAAGAACACATAGAGATAGATGGGGGCTCCTATATCTGCGGATGCAGATGATGTACCTCGAAGTCTCCGTAGAAGCAGCAGGTGCACGACTAATAACGAGGCTGGAATTATGTACTTGGATCTGCACATGAAAACATGTGCAGAAAAGTAGCATGAGTACACCACAATGGTACCTAGTAAGTGCCAAGCCTAAACTCAGAGAATAGTGACGAGGTCATGTCAGGCCCACTGGTAAATAATAAATGAGGCAGGAAATAAACAGTATAATAATAGACTAGAAGTAAGCAAAAGGAAACATATCAAATAATAGTTCAACACACAGAGTAAACAACAGGGGATCTCATGAGATACCATCTCGTAGTCCCAAAATCTCCCAAGGTACCATCTCGAAGTCTCAAAAGTAAATGTACAGGGAGAACTCCTGAGGTACCGCCTCCCAGTCTCAAAGGTAAATATGCAAGGAGATCTCTCGAGGTACCACCTCGTAGTCTCAAAAGTAAATATGCAGGGGGGTCTCCCGGGATACAGTCCCGTAGTCCCAAAGTAAATACACAGCTCAAACAAATGAACATAACAGTTACAATAAGAGAATCTACATCTTAAACTAAGAACAAGTCAAGAAAAGAAGCACGAATTTACTATGAATGTTGCAAGGAGTTCAACTAAGCAATTAAGACACGCATACATGCTAGTCTAGGCTAACAAGATTACTACACATGCTAGTATACTCAATTAAGATGAAAACGTGTAATTACTCAATAAAATCAGGTTTTGCAACAACTATCATGTGTGCGCACTCATCACCTCGCGTAAATGAATCTCACATATCATATCAATATCAAGTCCTAAGGTGATTTTCACGCACACAAGGTTAGACAAGCCACTTACCTCAAACCAAGCTCAATCAATCGGTAGCAATGCTTTTCCCATGAATATCCGACTTTGAATGGCCCAAATCAAGAAAAAATCAATTACATACCATAAATATATCTATAAGAAACTAATCTAATTAATGAAATCTAAGCTAAACCAAGAAATTAGGAAATCAACCCAAAACGCCTCCCCGACCCACGTCTCGGAATCGGGCAACAGTCACAAAAAATGTAGACCCATCTACTCACGAGTCCAAAAATATAAGAATAACTCGAATCCGACCTCAAATCGCCTTTCAAAACTCAATATTTTAGTTTAAGAACTTCCTATTTTCTCAAAATTTTCAACCCCAAATATGAAATTAAAGATGGAATTAATGAAAGATTAGTAGGATATAACCAAAATGAAGTGTAGAATCATTACCCAGTCGATATCTCCGATAATCCCTCAAAATCGTGTCCAAATTCGAGCTCTCGAACTCAAGTTTTGATAAAATGGCCAAACCAAATGTTATATTCTGCCCAGCGATTCCTTAATCACGATCGCCGAAATATCCTCGCGATCCCGAAGCACAACTTCGCTTCCCCATGATTTAACCTTACGCGAACGTGTAAATAACCACGCGAACGTGATGCACTAGCTCTTATACTTACGCGGTCGTGAACGTGCTCTCACGCTCGCGATGAGCAAAGCGCGTGGCCATACTATAGCCTCTTTAACACTACGCGAACGCGACCTTGGCTACGCGTTTGTGAAGCACCACTTCACACCAATACATGTTTGCATACTTTTTCCCACGAATGCGAAGAACAATTCCTTCCTCTCCACAGCTAAGCCTATCAAAATGTATGCGATAATGATCCAAAACACACCCGAGGCCTCTGGGACCTCAACCAAAGATACCAACAAGTCCTAAAATACCATATGAACTTAGTTGAGCCCTCATATCACATCAAACAATGCTAAAAACATGAATCACCCTCCGATTCAAATTTAATGAACTTGAAGCTTTAAATTTCTAATACCGAAACCTACCAAACCACGTCCGCTAGACCCAAATATTTGCAGACAAGTCATATTCATCATTAGATACCTACTCCAACTTCCGAAACCGGAATCCGATCCCTATATCAACAAGTCCGATACAGGTCCAAATCTCAACAAATTCGACTTTTGCCATATCAAGCCTAAATAAGCTACAGACATCAAAAACACAATCCAGATACGCCACTAAGTCCAAAATCACCCAATAGAGCTAACGAAATCGACGTAACTCCATTACTGAGTCGTCTTCATACATTTCGGACTACGGTTAAAATCCTAAGACTTAGGCTTCCGTTTTAGGGACTAAGTGTCCCAAAACACTCCGAAACTACAACCAACACCTTCCGGCAAGTCATATAAGCATAAAAAGGTACGGGGAAAACAATAAACATGGTATCGAGGCTATTACACTAAAAATTAACGGTAGGGTCGTTACAAGCCTTGTTTATGCTTTATAGTTAGAATTAATAGTTGCAAACATTGATTTATGCCTATTTGACTTTGTCTCGAGAGTGCAAATCAGTTTGAATAACCATTTATGATGTGTTGGAATATTTGGTTGGGGTCCCGAGGGGCTCAGGATAGATTTTAGATGGTTAACGGAAAGTTTGGAGTGACTTTGGTGATTCTGCAGGTTGCTGTTTCTCGTGTTTTTGCACCTGCGAAAAGGGAGGCGCAGGTGTGGTTCCACAAGAGCGGACTGGTCTCCGCAGGTGCGAGATTTGGCTGAGTGGGGAGTGGTCCGCAGGTGCGAGGAATTTGTCGCACCTGCGAGGTCGCAGGCGCGGAAGATGAATCTCAAGTGCGGATTTGGGAGGTTCTAGGGGAGATCGCAGGTGCGGAAGGAGCATCTCACCTGCGAAGCTGCAAGTGAGAGTAAGTGGTCGTAGGTGTGAGATCCCTGGACAGAAAGTATAAAAAATAGCCTTCGCGAATTTTAGCCATTTTTCTAAATATTTCATCCGGGTTTGAAGCTTTTGAAGGGTTTTTGAAGAGGGAAATCGATAGTTCATCATTGAGGTAAGGTTTTTGGACTCTAAACTCATTTATATGTGATTAAAGGTCTGATTAATGGTGAAATTAGGGGAAATATCAGTGGAAACAAAATGGGAAACTAGGGCTTGAGTTTAAGAGGCCTTATAGGGGTGATTTGAGGGGTCATTTGGACTCCGATTTCAGCGTTCTTTATATGTATAAACTCGTGAGGAGATGAGGATCGTGTTGGTATAAATTTCGTTGAGTTTCGAGACATGGGCCCGAGGGTCAGGTTTGACCAATTTCGGGATTTTTGAGTATTCTTTATAAACCTTTGATTGGGATTCACCCATTAGCATGTAATAATGATATACACTTGATTGTTGGTAGATTTGGAGTGCTCGGAGGTCGAATTTCGAGGCAAGGGCACTGCAGAGTAGTGTTTTAGCCGGTTTATGAGGGTTCGAAACCCCAAGTTACCTGATATTTGTTGTTAACTAAGGTGACACACTTGCCAAGTGACGCGCACGTGGGCGTATACCGATTGTTGTGGCCTGGATCATCCCGTGGCATTGTCTTATGGTCGATTCACACTGATACTTGTACTGCGAAGGTGGAGATTTCCTTGAACATATTAGAAATCATGATAAGTGTAGTTGCTAAGGCTTCATGCCAATGTGTTTAGACTGAAACGGTCAATTGTTGCTATCTCCGTCTGTAGTTATTCACTATCATGCACTCAGTCATGTTGTAGCATACATCTTAATGCCTTATTCTCAGCATCTATTAGTTATATTGAATTATCATTGTTTGGGCTGAATTATACATATTTGAGAGTATTGTGAGTGAGACTTGAAAGTATTGACTGAGTGAGGCCTAGAGCTGGATTTTTCAGACAGTTATGAGATCGGACTGCACACCGCAACGATCCTTGAATCATACATTTGTTGGTTTTGATATAGCGCTTGGGCTTATAGGATCCCCTCCGGAGTCTTTACACCCCAAATGAGCGCACATATATTTAGGGATGGATATTCCCTGGACATGGATCTTGTCCGAATGATATGTTCCGGAGATGGATCTTCTCCGTGGTGTTTATGTTCCGGAGATGGATCTTCTCCATGGTATTTATGTTTCGGAGATGGATCTTCTCCGTGGTTTTTAGGTTCCGGAGATGGATCTTCTCCCTGGTGTTTATGTTCCGGAGATGGATCTTCTCCGTGGGCTGGATTGGCCTTTTTCCTCTGTACTAGGTGACTGTGTCACCTGTGTTATGTAATATCCGGGATGGACCTTCCCTGGGCCGGAAGACCAGATTCTAGTACTGAGTGGACCACCTTATGAGAGTTTGATTACTGAGTACACGTCATTCTTGATTGTATATGAATTCATGCAGATATGCAGGGCTACAGATAATGATGGATGCATCTTGTTTATTTTCTAATATATTACTGTCAGGTCCAAGTTATATATTGTTTTTCATAACTATCGGAGGTTTAGTGAGTCACTACCTCTTAGCCCGTAGTTTTGTTTCGCTACTACTGAGATGATGTACTCACGTTACCCTCTACACCTTGTGTGGAGATCCAGGTACACCGAGATTCAGCTATGGACAACGAGTAGCAGCAGTTTCATCATAGTTGACAAGGTAGCATCTGGCGTCCGTGATCTCGTCATCTCTTTATCTTCTACTTGTCGTATTTACTTTCAGACTATGTTGGTCATTTCTTTTCGTATTGTATTATGTATTAGCAGCTCATGACTGTGTGACACCGGATCCGGGAGTTGTAGATTATGGGTTTTTGGATTCATAAACTTCTTTTAAATACAGATCTTTAGTATATTTAACTCAGGTAGTTGAAAATGGTAACTTACTTAATAAACGGTTCAGGATTAGTTACAATAGGTGGCTGGCCTGGTTTCATGACAGGCGCCATCACGGCCCGAAATTGGGTCGTGACAAGTTGGTATCAAAGCTCTAAGTTGAATAGGTCTCACCAGTCATAAGCAGGTTTAGTTGAGTCTTGCGGATCGTTACGGAGATGTCTGTACTTATCTTCGAGAGGCTACAGAACCCTTAGGAAACATTCCACATTCTTGAATTCTTGTCGTGCGAATCCATTTGATTCATCAAAAAGCGTAACTCTTTGAATTCCTTTCATGTATTCGAATGCGCATACGAGCGCTTGGTATCAGCTGTGAGCCGACGGCTGGTGACTTCCATGGGTGAGATATGATTTTTAACATGTTAATAATTGGCCAGTCAGAAGGACTTGAGGCCAGATTTTTGTCTGTGGCTTGAGTGCTGAGATTTTGGTTGTGTAAGCACATGTGTTGGGGAACTTATATGTCTGTTTGTGTCCTTATTGATGGAACCTTGTTACTAGATGACTATGTGGTGAGTGTGGGTGATAGTTAGATGTGTTCAGGTTGTGTGATTATGACAATAATGGAGTAGCAGGAGATGTGGCAAGAACCATTGATTATTTGACTTCTGTATTGAGCTAAAATATGGATTCCAGTTATGAGTATTGAAGGACCTCTCGTATTATTTAGTTGTGGAGTGAAGTGGGTTTTCCTGTTATGTTCTGAGTTCCTGTGATGTCTTTTGAGCTGACCAATGCCCCAACAACGTTCATGTAATTGATTGACGGTGCAGGAAGCCGTGTTATAACTCCTTGGTTATTGTGTTCATGGATGACATCCTGGCATACTCGCGTAGCAAGGGTAGTATCCTCAGCATTTGATTATGGTATTACAAGGATATAGGGAGGAGAAGCCTTNAGGACATGTGGTGTCCAGTGAAGGTACCCATGTGGTCAGACGAGTGTGAGTATAGCTTCCAGAAGCTCAAGATTTCCTTGACCACAGGCCCATTGTTAGTATTGCCATCAGCTTCAGGTTCTTATACCGCCTAATGGGATGTCTCAAGGGCAGGCAGTGGTTATGTTCTGATGTAGGAAGGTATAGTGATTGTGTGATAGCTATGATTTTTGGAAGTGTATAGGGATATATCATTCGGGGGATAAGCAGGCAAGGGTATCTCCTGCGGGTTGTCCTGAGGTGTGTAGCCCTTATGTCTATCTGTAGTAAGTTCTCTCTATCAGTAAATGATGTATGTTGTAGTTTGAGTTTAAATCACTTAAGGGAGTTGGCATGACCATTATGATGGTGAATACGAGATTTGCATACGAGTTGAGGGTTATATGGTCTGGGTCATATGAGCATATGAAGGATTTAGTTGAATCCCACCACAGTATGGTGGCAGTAATAGTGTATGGTCATCGTGAGTTATTGTTTGTCTTGATCGTTGGCTTTGAGCCAACTAGGGGAGTCTGTTAATGGTAAGTTGATTGCAGGATTATGTGTTGTATTGGTTTCGGTTCGAGGTAGATTGGTGAATCAGTTATGACCTGCAGAGGTGGAGTCTAGAAATGACTCGAGTAATGGAAATTTCTTCGAAACAAGTTGTATTGTAATTTACGGATAGTGGAATTCATTGTATGATGGAGTTGTACTGGTAAGTGTAGAGTGTGCAATGTATGAGTGTGCTTGTTTCTTCAAGGGTGTGGATTACTTTCCTAGTATGTGGATTACAAGAGGGGTCAGGTTGTTCTGTTTACTTGGTTAGTGTAATTGAAATTGTGTAGAGTAAATGACGTTCGAGAATGGCTCAGACGGATTCAAGGTTATATGTAGCGATCGAGGATCTTTAAGGTGTGAGAAGGGCTAGAACTGAGATTTACGGGAAGGTGTCAAGGCTTGTGGTGTATTTGCATTATCATGGATTCTATCCATCAGTATCAGGAAGTGAAGGTAATGGCTTTAAATTCACAGGAAATCCCTTCACGGTAAGTATTTCTAATGTGGTGAATTTGGGGGTAATTGAGGGAGTATTCAGCGGCTTATGAGCCTTAGACGATATATTTTTATGTTCGGGTTTCTTGCGGTGAGTCTGGATTGAGAATTGCGGTATTATGGCCAGAAGGAGTATCAATTCGAAGGTAAGTCAGAAGAAACTTTGATAAATAGGACAGCTTGGTAGTACGTCGAATCGGCATGATAAGGGATATGGTTAGTTATTTGGGTGTTTATAAGGTAATGAGTTGTTACAGGTGTTTCTTAACAATTCTCTTGGAATTGGTGGCATGCGTAGCTTGGCTAAGTTAGAAGGATTCAGTCCTGGCGGTTTGGTATTATGAAAATATTATTCAGGAGTTCTTGATGGTTTCTACCACGGTTAGAGATGTATATTTCTACTGGCGTGAGGGCCATGTGATGTATAGTGATTTTTCTTCAAGATGGGATTAAATGGAAAGTTCTTGGCTAGTTGGGTACGTAGTTGTTGTGGCTAGAAAGGGAGTATGAAGTTCTCATATTTATCATAAGATTGCATGGCGTATGTGGTATTTGTGTATAGTGGCATATGTGAGGTCACATTTCAGTTCTGGAAGGAAGGTCAGAACTGGCAGTTTCAGATGATTAGGTAAAGGATACCACTACTGGGTGGCTAGATGAGAGTATACATTCATTAAGGACAATGTGTTTAAGGCAATGTGTTTGAATAAGGGTGCTTCATTGGTGTTACATCGCTCTCTTGTTGGATCGAGTACCGATATTCAAGTTTGTTGGTGGCATAGAAGAATTTTAGGGGTATCCCTTGCGGAATGATTGAGTATTAGAGTCGTGTTATATGTTTGAGTGGTGGAATTGGGATCAGATATGGCAATTAGTCCGCTCATGGATTTTTGAGACTGGGAGTTTTCATGAACATTGTAGTTGTGAACTACGAGGATGCGAGAAAAGCTAGTTAGGTGTTAGTATATGTCATGATTCAGTCGCTATGAACGTTCGGAGAGATATCTACCTGTTGTAGATGACCAGAGTTGATTTAGACTATAATTATCGGTAGGCCAATATGGGTGTGTGTTCTACACTGAGTCGGAATCATTGACCCCAAATTGCTATTGTGGAGGGATGTACCATTTGATTGTCACTGAGCTTATTCGTGTTTTGGAATGATCTATGAGTTACCTTTTGGTGTTTTGAGGAGTTGTGATCGTTGGTTGTATATGTGACTAGGGTGTAGTTCTATCGAGGCTCTATAGCGAGATTTGAGTAAGGTAAGTAATTGGGTGTTGCAGGATTGAGATGTGTTGGTTATGTTCTTTATGGTTCGGGTGGCATGGTATCGTCCGATTTCCCCGTGGTTATGGCAATGCACTTTGAGTATTTGATGTCGAATTTCGCATGGTTATTGATTTTGAGCAAGGTGGCTTGGAGTATGTCATGTGGTCCAGCGGTTGGATGGGATCATGTTTTGCAGCTCAGTCAGGTAAAGGTATGATCCTTGGTGTCGAATTTGAGTGGTATGGTTTCACGATGTGTATCAGGATTTTAGCATGATGTGGTAATGGCAAGAGTTAGTGACAGTATAGTCCTCTCGTCTAAATCTTCTATTTTATGAATTGAGCTATTGACATGTTGTTATTGAGTGCACGAGTTGCACAAGTTATGGCTCTGGATAGTATTGGTGCTGATCGGACGAATGGTTGTTGGTTTCTACGTGTTTCTCTCATCATCGGCACCATATGAAGGTGTTAAAGCAAGGCTTTGTTGATAAGAGGCTATCACCGGTATTGGGTTGTTATAAACAACTATTGTGATTAGGGGTCATCGCTATGGGCGATTGAGTCATGTGGTATATTATGTGATTTTATCTAGTGTTGCGGGTATAGCTTGATACAGCGTGTTCAGACTATTTCACCTTATAGTCGTGGAAATTTGATCTTGTGAATGGACTCAAAAGTGAAAATTTAGTTCTAAGGTTGATAGGTCAGGATCAGACTTCGAAATTTCAACTGTGATGTGCTATTAGACCTATATGGAGTAAGGTGACGTTGAATATCCTCCTAATATGTGCATGGTAGGTTACACGTCAATTCTTGGTGGTGTTTGGAACAACTCTAGGCACATTCGAGGATGAACGTATGTTTAAGTGGGGGAGAATGTAACGACCCGGTCGGTCGTTCCGTAGAATTTGCATCGTTATTCCTATTATTGACTTGGCAGAGGTTGGTTATACTGATCTTGATGTGTTAGAGTTGGTAGGCTCGCAATCGGAATGGTTGCAGTGAGAGTTAAGCCATTTAGTCTTTAAAAATAGCCTTAAACTGGTAAAAAGTCAACCGAGAGTTGACTTATTGGTAAACGACCTCGGAATGCAGATTTTATGGTTCGGATAGCTTCGTTAGGTTATTTGGGACTTAGGGGTGTGTTCGGAGTATTTGTGTGATATCCGGAGTATAATTAGGCTTGAATTGGCGAAAGTTAGTTTTTGGCAATTTCCGGTCGGTAGTGAAAAATAGGCTATCGGGGTCGGAATGGAATTCCAGAAGTTGGAACAGGTTCGTAATATCATTTTGGATATGTCTGCAAAATTTCAGTTCAATCAGATGTGTTTTGGACAATTTCGGCATCGTTGGTGGAATTTAGAAGTTTCAAAGTTCATAGGCTTGAATTCGATGTTATTTTGGTATTTTGATGTTATTTTTAATGTCTCAAGAGTGCAAATAAGTTTGAATGACCATTTATGATGTGTTGGAATATTTGGTTGGGGTCCCGAGGGGGTCGGGATAGATTTTGGATTGTTAACGGGAAGTTTGGACTGACTTTGGTGATTCTGTAGGTTACTGTTGCTGGTGTTTTCGCACCTGCGGAAAGCGAGCCGCTGGTGCGGTTCCGCAGGAGCGGACTGGTCTCCGCAGGTGCGAGATTTGGCTGAGTGGGGAGTGGTCTGCATGTGCGAGGAATTTGTCGCACCTACGAGGTCGCAGGCGCGGAAGATGAATTGCAGGTGCGGATTTGGGAGGTTCCAGGGGAGATCGCAGGTGCAGAAGGAGCATCTCACCTACGAAGCCGCAGGTGCGAGTAAGTGGTCGCAGGTGCGAGATCCCTGGACAGAAAGTATAAAAACCAACCTTCGCAAATTTTAGCCATTTTTCTCAATATTTCATCCAGGTTTAAAGCTTTTGAAGGGTTTTTGAAGAGGGAAATCGATAGTTCATCATTGAGGTAAGGTTTTTGGACTCTAAACTCATTTATGTGTGATTAAAGGTCTGATTAATGGTGAAATTGGGGGAAACATCAGTGCAAAAAAATGGGAAACTAGGGCTTGAGTTTAAGAGGCCTTCTAGGGGTGATTTGAGGGGTCATTTGGACTCCGATTTCAGCGTTCTTTATATGAATAGACTCGTGAGGAGATGTGGATCGTGTTGGTATAAATTTCTCTGAGTTCCGAGATGTGGGCCCAAGGGTCGGGTTTTACCAATTTCGGGATTTTTGAGTATTCTTGATAAAAGTTTGATTGGGATTCACCCATTAGCATATAATAAGGATATACACTTGATTGTTGGTAGATTTGGAGCACCCGGAGGTCGAATTTCGAGGCAAGGGCACTGCGGAGTAGTGTTTTTGCCAGTTTTGAGGTAAGTAACGCTTCTAAACTTGGAACTGAGGGTTCGAAACCCCAAGTTACCTGATATTTGTTGTTAACTAAGGTTACGCACTTGCCAAGTGACAGACATGTGGGCGTATACCGATTTTTGTGGCCTGGCTCATCCGGTGGCATTGTCTTATGGTCGTTTCACACTGATACTTGTACTGCGAAGGTGGAGATTTCCTTGAACATATTAGAAATCATGATAAGTGTAGTTGTTAAGGCTTCATGCCAATATGTTTAGATTAAAACGGTCAAGTGTTGCTGTGTCCGTCTGTAGTTATTCACTATCATGCACTCAGTAGTGTTGTAGCATACATCTTAATGCCTCAGTCTCAGCATCTGTTATTTATATTGCATTGTCATTGCTTGGGCTGAATTATACATATTTGAGAGTATTGTGAGTGAGACTTGAAAGTATTGACTGAGTGAGGCCTAGAGCCGGATTTTTTGAGACAGTTATGAGATCGGACTGCACACCTCAACGATCCTTGAATCATACCTTCGTTCGTTTTATATAGCGCTTGGGCTTATAAGAGACCCTCCGGAGTCTTTACACCCCTAGTGAGCGCACAAATATTTAGGGATGGATCTTCTCCGTGGTGTTTAGGTTCCGGAGATGGATCTTCTCCGCGGTGTTTATGTTCCGTAGATGGATCTTCTCTGTGGGGCTGGATTGGCCTTTTTCCTCAGTACTAGGTGATTGTGTCACTTGTGCTATGTAATATCTGGGATAGACCTTCCCTAGGCCGGAAGGCCATATTCTAGTACTGAGTTGACCACCTTATGAGAGTTTGATTACTGAGTACACGTCATTCTTGATTCTATATGAATTCACGCAGGTATGCAGGGCTATAGATAATGATGGATGCATCTTGTTTATTTTCTGATATATTACTATCAGGTCCAAGTTATATACTGGTGTTCATAACTATCGGAGGTTAAGTCCGTCACTACCTCTCAGCCCGTAGTTTGGTTACGTTACTACTGAGTTGGTGTACTCACGTTACCCCCTGCACCTTGTGTGGAGATTCAGGTACACCGAGATTCAGCTCTGGACAGCGAGTAGCAGCAGTTTCATCATAGTTGACAAGGTAGCAGCTGGCGTCCGTGATCTCGTCATCTCTTTCTCTTCTACCTGTCGTATTTACTTTCATACTATGTTGGTCATTTCTTTTCAGATTGTATTATGTATTAGCAGCTCATGACTGTGTGACACCGGATCAGAGTTTCCTAAAGAAACAGACCGGTATTTGCCACTTTCAGAAAAAAAATAGCTACCAGTCCAACATTCAGATGGCGTTGTATAAGGCTTTATATGGTATATGGTGCCGGTCATCAGTGGGATGGTTTGCGCTAGGCAAGGCCTGATTGTTGGGTACAGATTGGTCCAGGATGCCCTGGAAAAAGTGAAGGTGATTCAGGAGAGACTTCGCACAACTCAGTCTAGGCAGGAGAGTTATGCGAACCGAGAGGTTTGTGATTTAGCATTTATGGCTGGTGATCGGGTTTTGCTTCGGGTATCGTCTATGAAGGGCGTCTTGAGGTTCGGAAAGAAAAGTAAGATGAGTCCGAGATTTATTGTCCCTTTTGTGGTGTTGTGGTGTGTTGGGGAGGTTGCTTATGAGCTAGCCTTGCCTCCCAACCTAGTAGGAGTTCATCCGGTATTCCACATCTCTAAGCTCCAGAGGTATCACGGTGACCCGACCCATGTTTTGGATTTTAGTTCAGTCCAGTTGGATAAGGATCTATCATATGTTGAGGAGCCAGTAACTATATTGGATAGACATGTTAGAAAGCTTAGGTCAAAGAATATTGCATCACTCAAGGTTCAGTGGAGGGGTCAGCGGGTCAAGGAGGAGACTTTGTAGACCGAGCAGGATATTCACAGTCAGTACCCTCATATTTTCACAACTTCAGGTGTGTCTCTATACTCGTTCGAGGACGAACGATTTTCTTAAGAAGGGATAATGTAACGACGCGGTCCGTCGTTTTGAGAGTTATCTCCCCAATCCACATGTCTATTTCTGCTTTTGGGACTTGTCGGAATGTTTAGTTGTGAATTTTGGAGAGTTTTGGGACACATAGTCCCTATATGTGAGTCTAAGCTTTAGAAATCAGACTGTAGTTGGAACTATGTGAAAACGTGTCCGGAATGGAATTTCGTCTATGCGTTAGCTTCGTTGGGTGATTTCAGGATTAGGAGCGTGTACGGAATGTGATTTCGATGTTTGTAGTAGATTTAGGCTTGAATTGGCGGAAGTTAGAATATCGGCAATTTCGCCGATAGGTGAAATTTTGATATCGGGCTCAGAATGGACTTCTGAGAGTGGATGTAGGTATGTAGTGTCATTGACGACTTGTGTGTAAAATTTGAAGTCATTCGGATTAGTTTTGACGTGTTTCGGCATCGGTTGTGGATTTTGGAAATCTCATAAGTTCTTAGGCTTGAATCCATGCATAATTGGTGATTTTGATTTTATGTGATGTGTTTTGAAGGCTCGACTAAGTTTGGATAAGGTATTAGGACTGGTTGGTAAGTTTGATTGAGGTCTCAGGGGCCTCAGGTGTGTTCCGGATGCTCAAACGGGCATTTTTAGACTTGTGTGATTGCTGGTTTTTCTGGTGTAATTGCAGCAATCTTTCCTTCATCGCGATCGCGTAGAGTAAATGGAGGCAGGATGGATTTTTGTACATCGCGGTCGCATGAAATGGATCGCGATCGCGTAGGATGGGCAGCTTGGCCACTGCGTTGGCATGGGCCTTATTGCGTTTGCGTAAAAGAAATAAGGCTGCTGGGACTTGAGGTGTTCCTCTATGCGGTCGCGTGAAGCCAACCGCGATCGCGTAGGTCTTTGTGAGCTGAGCATCGCGTTCGCGAGCGTAACATCATGTTCGTGTAGGGTTAATTGAAACACGTGAGAGTTTGTTCTTCGCGATCGCAACTGAGTGTCCGCGATCGCAGTGAAGAAAGTGTTGGACAGAATCTTAAAACCCAAAATCGTGGGTATAAACCATAATTCATATTTTGAACGTGGGAGCTCGGGAAAGTGCAATTTTTGAAGAGATTTTCACCTGGGCATATTGGGTAAGTAATTCATACTCGCTTTAGACTAATTTCCATGATTATACACTTGAGTCCACCCTTTAATTTCGAATTTATGGTGGAAAATTGGGGAAAAGTTGGATAAAGTTCTTATGCTAAGTTTGTGAGTTTTGATCGAGAGTTTGGTATCCGATTCGATTAATTCTTGTATGGTTAGACTCGTGAGTGAATGGGTGTCCGGAATTTATAATGTTTACCCTATTCTGAGACGTGGTCCTGGGGGACTTTTTGGGCAATTTTCCTAATTTCGCGTATTAGTTTCGAACTCATTAGCTAGCTTGATTTATTAAAGTGATATCTACATTATGCAATTGAATTTGATAGATTTGGGTCAGTCGGAGTCGGATACTAGTGGCAAGAACACGGTTTCGAATTTAGTAGAGCAGTCGAGGTAAGTGGCTTGCCTAACTGTGTGTTGGGGAATTCCCCTTAGGTTGTTTTGATTCTATTTGTTGTATGGGAGTCGTTTACGTGAGGATACATGTACGTACACGGGCCAATGTTGCTAAAATCCCGTTTTCCTTTCCATGCCATGAATCATTTCTCTCCTATTTTACTGTTAAATGTGTTATTTGTGTAGTTTATATTAGGAAGGAGCATGTCTACATTTTTTTACCTAAGTTCCCTTCTTGATACTATGTGCACCATGTTAGTTAGCCTTATCCTTTTATTGCCTGTGACTTTTCTTGAACTGTTTAAATAAACCTTATCCGACATTCATTCGCATTGCATATTTAAATTGGGACTACATACGTATTCTGTAAGCTTTTCCCCTGTACTTCATATTTAAATTGGGACTACAGATGTATTCTGGGAGCTTTACCCCCATGCTGCATATTAAAATTGGGACTACATACGTATTCCAAGAGCTTTCCCCCTTTACTGCATCTTTACATTTGGAACTACGGGACGTATCCCGGGAGATTCCACTGTGTGATACGTTATGCTGAGCCAAGGGCTCTCTGTTGCTGTTTTATTTTCGGATGATTCAGTTTGACTGTCCACCTTAGAATTTATATCCTTTTGTACTATTTTAAACTGTTTTACTCATAAAATCCAGTAGAGCCTTAACCTGACCTCGTCACTACTTGACTTGGGTTACGTTTGGCACTTACTGGGTACCAATTGTGGTGTACTCATGCCCTTTCCTGCACATGTTTTTCGTGTGCAGATCTAGGTACAAGTACTCAGTTCTGTGGCTAGGGGTCGTGTAGCTGCTACGAGGAGACCGCGAGGTAATTCTCCCGCGTCCGCAGAGTCCGTCGAGTCACTTTCCACTCCAGATTTAGATATATTTTTAATGTACTTTCCTTTTCGTTGTATAGAGCTATTTGATGTAGAGCTTGTGGCTTAGAAGTGACATTCGATGTTTTGGGAATTGTGTCTGTATACGTCGAGTGGCAGTATTTCATTTGATAGACTTACTTTATTCTGTTATTATTTCATGGTTTTTTGTTTAATACCTTCCGCAAACATAGGCTTACCTAGTCGTAGAAACTAGGTGCCGTCACGATACCATCGGAGGGTAAGTTGGGTCGTGACATGAGTATGCTGAGAGTGACAGCACTTGGGGATACCACCGTGAAATCATTCATTTTACAAGCGTATTTGACATGTTGTCATAGATATGTATCATTCCTCATGCTATATGGTAAATTATATGTTCTTATCAATGTTGGGCTCAAATTGTTATTCTTGGAAGCATGTCTAAATTCATCTGATGTGTATGAGATGATTCTAAGAATTCCTTTATTGTTACTGCAGTCATCATTATATCTGTGTTGCCCTTAATATTGGTTTCTGACGACTTCGTCTGAGCTCGTCACTACTTTCAGCCATTGAATACATGGGGTCGATGTACTCATACTACACTTTGCACTTCATGTGTATGTTTAGCTATATTTGGACGTGGGTATTCAGAAGAATTCAAGGTAGCTGTTATGTCATCCGTAAAACTTGACTCACTTTTCAATATTTCCCTTATTATTACTCCATTATCTAGACAGTTGTATTGAGGATTTAATTTGTATTTTGATGCTCAATAGTGCTCATGTACCAGTTGACACTAGATTTCGGGGGTGGTTGTAGCAGTATTGTTATTGTTTTCATTAGATAATAATGATATTTCCATTGTTATGTTTATATCAATGCATAGTTATTATGTGACTATTGGCTTGCTTGGCAAGTAGTGTTAGGCGCCGTCGCAGTTCCGGTGGGAGCTAGGTCGTGATATATGCTACCACAAAACTGCCCCAAATGAAAGCACTCACAGTAGTAAACCAACAATGTGCGCACCATAGATGTTAAAGTGCGGCCGCAGAACCCTCCGAAGGGTATTTTGTCAGGAATATTGGAGCACTATAAATAGGTGGAAATTATTTTTTTAGGGTATCTTATTGCATTGGAGTGGCAGCTGGTAGTTACTCTTAGCTATTTGGGAAAACTTTGAGCTACAATTAGAGAGAATCAACTAATTTTCTGTTTTAATTTAGCTTTATGTGTTTAATTTCTTCTTCTTTTATTTTTCTATGTCCATTTAAATAAGCAGCCAAATTTTATCTTCGGTTGTGATCTAACCATGGGTGTGTAAAACTTATGGGTGTTTAATATTAATTCTTGTTAATAATTAAGTTAATTTTATTTAGCCGTTTTATGCTTTATAGTTAGAATTAATGGTTCCAAACATTGATTAATGCCTATTTGACTTTGTTATTACTTGAGCAAGAAGCATTTATTCTAGAAATATTTGGCTAACAAGAAATTAAACTAATTAAAGTATCGATTAGTTTAATTAAAGGATTTGAACTAGAGATAGGGATAATCTAACTTGGACTCGTTTTCAATTGCTTTGATTTCTACAGATTTGGACTTGAGAGAGCCAATTTTGGTTTAATCACTCTCGAGAGTACTTACGGTTTGAGAGTCATAACAAGTGTCGATTTACCAAGAAATCATAGATTTACTATGCCCATTAGGTTTACACCTAGGTTAAGGTTACAACCCTAGGCCTTTCTCTATTTGATAAAATTTCAAAAAAATATTTCAATCATTACTTGTTCATTAGTTAGTTAAATTTCTTAGTAGGTTAATTCAGAAGAATTGTTACCCGCTTTTGTTTTGAAACTAAGCTATTTTGAGTTTCTTTCTTAAGTATTTATCTCAACACCCATTCGAAACTCCTCTTGGATTCGACCCCGACTCGCGTTAGATTTATTATTTTAACGACTCTTTATTATTCTTTTAATTTATGTGTGAATTGTACGTGATAAGATATGCACAAAGGATGTTTTCTTGCTTGATTATTATTTATTATGTGAGGATAGTGTAAAAGCGCGAAAGGTAATGCCATGTAATTTTATTGATATCATTGTTCTTTACTTTGTTAATTTGAAATGTGGACTTGGCTTTGTAGTTTCGTTATTTGCTTTTGAACGAGGCTTACTCAGTTGACCAGAGTTTGAATGTGGTGTAGATGAGTCTAGAATAGAGTTTTGATGGTTCTGATAACATCATATGGTGATTTTGGACTTAGGAGTGATTCTGGATATTGATTTAGAGGTCTGTAGGTCTTTTTGGCTTGAATTGGCGAAGGTTGGAAAGATGAAGGTTTGGAAGGTTGAGAGGTTTGACAGAGAGTTGACTTTATTGGTACCGGGCTTAGATTTTGGTTAAAGGAGTTGGAATAGGTCAGTTGTGTCATTTGTGATTGGTGTGCAAAATTTGAGATCAATCGGAGTTTGTTTTAGAACATGGAAATTCATTAGTTTGGTTAGGTTTGAATTGTGGCGCGATTCGTGATTTTGATGTTTTTTAGTGTAATTTGAGGCTTCGACTAAGTTTGTATCATGTTTGGAACATGTTGGTATGTTTGGATGAGGTCTCTGGGGCCTCAGGTGTGATTGAAATTGAAATCAGATTGAGTTTTGGACTTAAGGTAATGATGAAGCTTAAAGCTTCTAGCGCGATCGCACCTGCGTGGTTTTGGCAGGTGCGTGACCACAGAAGTGGTCCTGGGATCGTAGAAGCGGATATGGTTGATGTTAGGTAGATGTGCAGGAGCGAGGAAATATTCTGCACATGCGAGCTTGCAGGTGCGGGCAGCTCTTCGTAGATGCGAAATTGGGAAGGTGAGGCTAGATTCGCACAAGCGGAGACTTCTCCGCAGGTGCGGAAGCGCATGATAGAAGGTAGGACCACAAAAGTGGTCCTTTAGGTGCTAGTAGGGGCCGCATGTGAGCTTGGTCGGGTATTAAGTGGATTCTGCAGAAGTAGACCCTTTGACTGCAGAAGCGGTTCCGCACAATCAGAAAACGAAGGTATAGGTGCGATATCGTTGGGTAGGGTCTTAAATTGAAGGGTTTAGTTGTTTTTCTCATTTTTGGACTTGTGAAGCTTGGCTAGGGGCAATTTTTGGAGAGGGTTCCACCTAGGTTGAAGAGTTAATTGTCTTTTAATCACTTTCGTCTATAAATATCGGCTGTCTGCTTATTCGATTCAGACCTAATGAGGTTATTTTTTGTTTTGTTTTTAGTTATCCGCTTTAACTATAATTATATGCTCAGTCATCATTCTTAATTTGCATATCATATCTCAGTTTCTGCTATTATGCATTGTTGATTCACATGTTATTATTGTTTGGGGTGAACGGTACGAAATTTGTGAGCCCTTAAGACTTAGAAGATTGATGACTGAGGTAGGTCTGAGAGACTGGTTGTGAGTGTTATTGTGGATCGGGCTACACGCCGCAACATGCATTATTGGATTATTTATTATTGTGGATGGGGTTGCAAGCCGCAAAAAGCCTTATAGGGTTTATATTAGCGATTGGGTAGGATCCGCCCCTTTAGAGTCTAACATACCAGCAGTAAGCGCATGCACAATTTATACTATATACACGTGCTTTAGTGAGGGGCATTAGTTCCAGGCACCCGTACACTGCTGAGTGATTGTGTGTGTGGTTTGTGTGGGCATTTTGCAGACAAATTGAGTATGATGAGAGTAGAGTACTTGAAAATACCACCGTGAAATCATACATGTTACATGTCTATTGACATGTAGGCATAGAGATGTACCATTCCTCATGGTAGTTGTACTTGGCATATTCTTATCACTATTGGGCTTTAATTGTTGAACTTGAAAGCATGTCTAATTTCCTGTAACCTGAACGAGCAGATTTTTCAAATTAATGTGAGTTGTTTATTTTTACTGCCATTATTGTATCTGTGTTGTCATTTTATTGGATTCAGACTATCATCTTTTGAGCTCATCACTACTTTCAACCCAATGTTAGTTCTTATACTCACTAAGTACATGGGGTCAGTTGTACTCACACTCCACTTTGCATTTCATGTGCAGATCCAGGTACATCGGGACGTGATGACTTTTAGATAAGTTCTAGTACCTGTTTGGAGACTTCGAGGTAGTTGTGATGATGTCCGCGTACCTTGATTCTCTTTCCTGTTATTTTGTTCAGTATTGTTCTATTACACACATAGTTGTACTAGAGTTTCGATTTATGTTGAAACTAATAATGCTCATGTACTCATTGACACCAGTTTGGGATGGTTGTAGTAGTGTTCCTATTTCTTTTACCAGATATTTATGTTATTTTCACTCTTGAGTTTATTAAACCATATTTTATCCAAATGTTTAGTTGTGATGTGAATTCTTGGCTTGACTATCAAGTGTGTTAGGTGCCATCATGGCATGTTGGGATTTTGGGTCGTGACGTCAGACCTTGAGTCATTTTCTTATTTCTACAGTACTATTTTTCGTTTTCTCAAACAGTGTTGTATTTCTTTCAGAACAGTATATGTAGAACTCTCTAGAAGCTGATGTACTTGTTACTCCACTTCTTGGGAGGGTTCCACGGTAGTAAGGGTCTTAGACTTATGTTTTTCACTTTTGAGTTGCTTTTACTTTTGTTATTATCTTGCTCATTTGTCAATTATTGCTATTCTTTCATATTATTTTCTGATGTGTTGGTTTATCTAGGAAGCAGTGTTTGGCGCTATTACAATCTCGACCGGTTAGAATTTGGGTTGTGACATTGCTAGTTACTTTTAAGTAGCTAACTCAATGATCTCATCTTAAAAAATAATGATTAGACATCAGAGTGGGCTCAACTCCCTATCATCGGGTTATATCTTACAAGGAATGTGTTAAAATTTTGGATTTTGCTAAAATTGTTATAAGCAGATCCATGTTCTTAATTATCTCCTTATCATACCTACAACACACATTAGTTTGGGATTATCTCGAGCACTAACAAGATTTAAACAAAGTATTTTAGGTTAAGCAAGCAGATTAAACATGTCATTCTTAAATACCATTTAGTAATCATAATTCATATTTGCTAATTCTACCAAATAATGTTCAAAACTCATATATAATAGAATATTAATTTTTCTCAGTTCGTAATTAAATATTAAAGCTCATCCAATGTATTTTTAGTAAATTCTGTGTTCCGAGGTCATGAAACCTCCTTCTATCTCATCTCGATTTGCGTGCGCAGCTCGGGCGTGTAGCCGGGAAGCATTTATGTGAAAAACTGAGGAAATTGAGAAGTTTGTATTTGAAACTTGAATAAAGTTGACTTTGGTCAATATTTTTAGTAAACGGACCCGGACCCGTGATTCGACGGTCCCAGAGGGTCTGTAGGAAAATATGTGACTTGGGCGTATGCCCGGAATCGAATTCCGAGGTCCCAAGTCCAAGAAATAAAATTTTGAAAGAAATTGTTTACAGAAAATATAAAAGGTTTTTAAAAGTGTAATTATATGTGGAATCTGTGGTATCAGGCCCGTATTTTGGTTCCAGGGCCCGGTACAGGTTCAAAATGATATATATGTAATGTCTGTAAAATTTTGTAAGAAACGGAGTTCATTTGACGTAATTCGGACCATTAATGCAAATTTTGAAGTTTAGAAGTTTTGAGAAATTTCATTGATTTTGGGGTTTAATTCGATGTTTATGATGTTATTTTGGTGATTTTATTTCACTAATAAGTCCGTATGATGTTTTTGAGGTTGTGTGCATATTTGATTTAGAGCTCCAAAGGCTCAGGTGTGTTTCGGATAGGTGTCGGGGTGATTTTGGACTTTAAAATCTGGTGAAAGAACTGGTTCCTCGTGTCTGGTGCAATACCCTTCGCGAACGCATGGTAACCCATGCGAATGCGAAGGGAAAATGGGGAGGCCTGGGGTTTTACTCTACGCAAACGCTTAGAGGGAGAGGCGAACGCGGAGCACTGGGCAGTGTCTCTATGCGAACGCGTCCCCAGGGGTGTGAACGCATAGAGTATAGGATTGGGACGGGTCTGGGTAGTCATAAGCCTATGCGAACGCGGCCTATTGCTCGTGAACGCATAGGTTAGTAGAGTCAAACCTATGCGAACGCGGCCAAGGCCTCGCAAACTCATAGGTCAAAAAAGTCAGACCTTCGCGAAAGCGGCCATGGGCTCGCGAACGCGAAGGGTATTTTTGCCTAGTGATTTCTTTTAGCCCAAAAATAGAACACTTACGGGATTAATTCCATTTTTCACAACTTCTTCTTCTCCACACCTCTTTGGGCGATTTTGGAAGGGAAACTTCACCATAGCTTCATAGGTATGTGATCCTAAACTCATTTTCTTCCTTTTTTATCAACACCCATTAGATTTCTAGGCGTAAAACATGAGATTAAGGGTAGGAAATTAGGGATTTGGGTAGAGTTAGGGCTTTTTGATTAATTGGGAATTTGACCTCGTTTTGGGGTCGGATTTTAAGAAAAATTATATATTCTGGCTCGTGGGTGAATGGGTGATCGGGTTTTGGTCCGAACCTCGTGTTTTGACCAAGCGGGCCCGGGGTCGATTTTTGAATTTTTGGGAAGAATGTTGGAAGGCCTATAATTAAGAATTGGAATTGAATTGTTTAGCATTTATTGATGTTATTGAGTCGATTAGTTCTAGATACGATCGATTCGGAGTCGGGTTCAAAAGGAAAAGCGATATTTGAGGCTTGATTTTGATCGTGAAAGTCGATGTAAGTGTTTGGCATAACCTTAGCTTGAGGGAATAGGTGTTGAGTCTTATTTTCTACGTGTTTATTCCATATCCAATGTATAGGTGAGGTGACGAGTACCTATATGTTGTGGTCAAGCATGCCCGTGAGTCGAATATGAGTAATTATGTGATTTTCATTGAGTTTTATTGTGTTATGGATATAATATCAATTTGGCAGCTATTCATTTGAGGGAAATTCTTGGTTGTGAGTACTGTTGAGTATCTGATCGGTTGAGAAATATTTTGTTAAATTATAAACTTGTGTAGGATTTTTTATAGTTGTGTCCTTTACCGGGACGGTATTATTCCTGTTGATTGTTCCTTTGCGTTTATGGTTTCTTATTGCTGATTTTTCCTTGTCAAACTGCTGTTCTTTATGTTATTTAGCATGAGGGGACATTTTGTGCAACATTTATGTTATTTAGCACGAGGGGACATTCCGTGCCACGTTTATGTTATTTAGCACGAGGAGACAATCCGTGCCACCTTTATGTTATTTAGCACGAGGGGACATTCCGTGCCGTGTTTATGTTATTTAGCACGAGGGGATATTCTGTGCCGTGTTTGTGATATTTATGCACGAGGGGACATTCTGTGCCGTGTTTGTGATATTTATGCGCGAGGGGACATTCTGTGCCGTGTTTCTGCTATTTATGCACCAGGGGACATTATGTGCCGTGTTTATGCTATTCATGCACGAGGGGACATGCCGTGCCGTTTCTATTTACTTGTTTGTTCGGTGTTGTTAATTCCTGTTATTATTTTGATATTTAAACTGTCGCCTTGATCCATTATTTTAGTAATTGCTACCCCTTTTCCCCAACATGTTTTTTCTCGTTTTTTTTACTTAACTGTTTACTTCCTGTCATTATTTCCTTTTATATGTTATTAAACTGCACAGGTGATATTATTTGTCGTGTCCTAGCCTCG
>ML269146.1:0-41077 GCA_005239495.1 Nicotiana undulata
TTAGGGGTTTTGGGTAGAGTTAGGTTTTTGGGAATTTTGGGTAATTCAATCCCAATTTGGGGTTGGATTTCAAAAACAATTATATATTCTAACTCGTGGGGGTATAGGTGATCGGGTTTTGGTCCGATAAGCGGGCCCGGGGTCGAATTTCGGTAATTTTTAAAGAATGCTAGAAATTGAATATCTAGGCTATGGGATTGTGTTATTGAGTTTTTATTGATATTATTGAATTAATTATGCCTAGATATCGTTGTTCCGGAGTCAGATTATAAAGGAAAGACAGTCTTAGAGGGATGATTGCTATACTTTGGCCCGAGGTAAGTGTCTTGCCTAACTTTGGTGAGGGAATAGGTATTANCAATGTGTGTCAAGCATTCCCGTGAGTCTATTTTGATATAAATTGCAGTATTTCTCCCATGGTTATCATTATGAGATTGTCTCTACTTGGTAATTCATTCTTGTTGAAAGTATTGGCTGTTGAGTTTGAGAAGTGTTGATACGAATGATAATCCAAGTGTAGAGTATACGATTGAAGTGATTGGTTATAGCTGAGACCCTTGCCGGGCATTTATTGAGTTACTAATTGATGTTTTCCCCTTGCCGGGTGATTTGAACTATCTATTTCCACTATGTTGTACCCCTTGCCATTATATCTGTTATTGTTTGGTGAGGAAGAGTGTAAAGCACGAAGGGTGATGTCGTGCCATGACATCTGATTACATTGCATAGTGAGGAAGAGTGTAAAGCACGAAGGGTGATGCCGTGCCATGATTCATATTGATTATAAGCACGAAGGTTAATGTCGTGCCATGATTTCCATTGATTATATGCATGAAGGTTAATGTCGTGCCATGATTTACATTGCCTTACACTGTACATTTCATTGTGAGGAAAAGAGTAAAAGCACGAAGGGTGATGTCGTGCCATGATTTTTTATTACATTGCATGGTGAGGAAGAGTGTAAAGCACCAAGGGTGATGCCATGCCATGATACTTGATTACATTGCATTGTGAGGAAGAGAGTAAAAGCACGAAGGGTGATGTCGTGCCATTGTTTACATTTCTGGTACTTATACTTGTTTCGTTGGCTATTGTGTTAGATTGCCTCCCTTGTTTACTTCTATCTGTCAATTTGACTGCTTCCTTTCACTTGTTCCCCTTAACTACTCCCGTATCCCTTACTTGTCTGCTTATCTCTTGCCTTGTATTATCCCTGTTACCTTTCGGTTGTACTGATGCTACACTGCACTTCTTAATGTTGTGCAGATCCCGCATCCGGACCCAATGGACCGCATTGAGGGAGTCACCTTTAGTCCACCCAGAGCTTCAAGGTATACCCGCTGCCGTTCGTGGGCCTTGGTGTCTCTCCTGCATTTGGATTCCTTATTGTCTTACCTTTTCTCCTAGTTTCAAGACAATTATATATTTCTTTTCAGACTCTGTATTTAGAACTTAGTTTAGATAGTTCGTGAGGTTGTGACACCCCGGTTTTGGGATTATGCGACGTTGTTATCTTTACTATGTCATTACGCATTTTCAGAGTATTGTTACATTTTCGCTGTTAAAATTATAAATTATGTTGGTCATTTCAGTTAATATTTGAAGGGTATTAGTCTTACTACTGTTGAATTGATTTAAAAATATTAAGGTGTAGTATACGTTGGCTTGTCTAGCGGGTTCAACGTTAGACGCAGTCACGGTCTGAAAGGTGGGATTTCGGGACGTGACACTACGGAACTATTAGGACAATTTCACTTCCTTCATTCCTATCGTGCGAGTTCATTGATCTTGAAGTTTGAAATTTATCATCCCATTCTCTCACTAGGGGTTCTTGATGATGTTACCCCCAGAGTAGATGTCGCTAGGGTCAGAGGCGGAGGTCGATGAGGAGCACGTACCGCAGTTAGGGCACCTACCAAAGCAGCCGTTGAGGAGCCGCCAGTAGTTCCAGTTGGGGGGCAGGTACCAAAGGCGCATGTTGTTACCACCGGACTCCAGGAGACCTTGGCATAGTTCCTGAGTTGAATTGGTAGATTGACTCAGGCGGGATTGATTCCGGGTGCACCAGCTACTTCACATATCGGGGAAGGAGCTCAGATCCCCGCCGCCTACAATCCAGAGCAGCGAGATCGTATTGGTCAGTTTCCAGTTGACATGACAACATCACATGTGGTTCCAGTTCAACCCGTGGTTAGGGCATCAACATCCGAGAAAGAACAACTCATACTTGAGAGGTACAAGAAGTACCACCCTCCTACCTTCAATGGATTGACGGAAGATGATGCCCAGGATTTCTTGGAGGACTGTCACTGCATTCTTCATACTACGAGTATTGTGGAGACAAGCGGGGTTGCTTTTGTCACGTCTCAGCTCAGAGGAGAAGCTTGTCAATGGTGGCGGGCATATGAGCTGGGTAGCCCATCCGAGTCAGCTTCACTTACATATGGCCAATTTTCAGAGATGTTCTTGAGAGAGTTTGCACCTCAGTCCCTCCGAGAGGCATGGCACGCGAAGTTCGAGAAGTTACGTCAGGGCACTATGTCAGTATTGGAGTATGCCGTCAGATTCAGTGAGTTGGATAGATATGCACCTCCCTTGGTTGTTACAGTTAGGGGCGAGTCCGTAGATACATTGAGGGGCTCAGGGAGGATATTCGGTTCTGCATGACTCGAGAGTGGGAGTCAGGTGTCTCGTTCCAGCAGTTAATAGGGATCGCTCGCCGGTTAGAGGGCATGTGGGACTGGTAGCGAGAGGACATACAAGATCAAGAGAGAGAGTACAGGGAAGCGAGGAGGCCTCGTAGACTAGAGAGGTCTGCTGGTCGTTACTATGGAGGCAAGGTACGTCATGATAGAGGTTTTGTAGTTCAGCCAGTCCAGTTTGCATTACCGGCTTCGCATGGAGTTTCAGGTACTCATGAGTCTCAGGGTTCTCGTATTGCACAGTTCCCACAACCACGTCAACAGAGAGGTTGTTTCGAGTGTGGAGATACCCGTCATAGGGTGAGAAATCCTCCTAGGATTCAGGCAGGTGTGTCACACCAGGGTATTCAGGTGAGTAGAGGGCACCCAAAAAAGGGAGGCTCGGCCCGTTGATGCGTTTCGTATAGTAGGCTGGAGGCCATTGTGCCAGATATTATCTTACATGTATGTTATGATATGTTACAAAGGTGCACCATTTGTATTTCATTATAGTTCTGCTAGTCGGAACGAGTTCCCTTATTTGTTGTTTCATTTAGGAGTGAGTTTCATACTTTGCACTCTATTTTTCATGTCTGCTCATGCTGGGAAATTCAAAAAAGTGGTAGCACGTGTCTATCATTGTTTTCATTCATCATTGAGAGTAGTGAAACTAGAAGTGAGGCCTTGTTATCGTCATGTATTCTTAATGTGATTTTTCCCAAGTATTTCATTTACGACCTGTGATTTGATACTCTATCGAGATGTGAGTCAGGTGAGCGTTATGATTTTATTGGAAAAGCTGATTTAGTGGGAGATTTCAATTGGTATGATGTATATTCGGTATGTGATTTAAAACTAAGGGCGAGACCCTCGCGACCTTTTGGTGATTCGAGATGTTTAGACCGGGCTTAGTACCGCGGTGGAAATTTTATCAGGATGGGATCTTATGATTTGTTTATGTGCTTTCATGATTTCTTTGTTATATCGGTTGTGGGTCAGTACTGGTAAAGATTAGTGCTTGTCGGGCTTGTATGATAGTTTCCTTAGGTGTTCTTTTTTCATATTCAGTCATTTTTGTTTTGTGCTTCTTCGGTTTTAGCTTGCGGGGTGTGTGCCCGGTTGTGTTAGTTTTGGCATTGTGATTCGGATGCTTAATATGAGGTCTTCGTGTTCTTGCATCATTATTAGTATTATGGGGGTTGGAAACATAGTTCGGTCAAATATGAAGCTAATTTCCGGTACTGGGTTCATTTCGGACAACTATTGTGATCAGAAGTATTGTTAAGGGCCTATATGTGGTGTGTTATGTTGTGAGGCCGTACCTTCTGGGTGTAGGTGTGAGTTGATGCAGTTGGTTGAGGCTGATACCAGATATGGATTTAGAATTGGGTCTTTTGGGAAGTGAAGAGAAGGTGAGAAATTGGGGTATAAGACTTATCGGTGTTGGTAGAAAGGCTAAATCGCAGTTGTTATGGTATCGTCGGTCTGATGTAGATTGGGGAGATGTGGGATCACCCGCGGGTGTGTGTTGGAAGTGTGTATTCAGTGATTGGATGAGTTCAAGACGAATCTTAGCACGTTCGAGGATGAACGTTGTCACACCCTTTTTTTTACAAACTTCACTAAACCATCTTAAATAAATATAAAAGATTTTGGTAAAGTTCAAAAAGGGTTTTCAATTTTGAAAGTGACAAAATATTGTGTTCATAAAGGATTTTCAGAGTTGCCACCTGACATTTGGTTTCGGTGTGTCAGGTCACCATTTTTTCTTAAAAATAATTTTTCCTTTTAAACACTTAAGACTCTACAACTGAGTCTGCACTATAGATTCGGGTAAGGGGGTTCATTTGACTCGGAGAGAAGGTGTTAGGCATTCCCCGAGTCCCGTGAAAATCACAGTTGCGTACTCGATCAAGTTGGCTTTAAGGAATATTCAGATTGAGGTAAAAACACAAAAAGGAAAATAAACAATCACGAGAGGCTCGAGGTCGTCCCCACCTAATAAAACAAAATAAAAGTAAAGAATAAAGATACTATTCTATGCTTCTTCAAATTGTTCCATCTTTGGCCTTCATTTACATTCACTTCGGGGCATACCCCGGATAATAATAATATATACAAATTTCTTTGAGGCATTCCCCGAAATATAAACAAAAGGAAACGACCTCTTACCTCGGCAAAATAAAAGAAGCGACCTAAGTTTGACTACCCGTGTGTGGTCGGCCTAAACATGATACTAGCGACGAAGTGACGAAATAAGAATAAATAGCAACACAATTTGTAGTGGGTTCAAATCTTATTAACGGTAGTGCGGCTCATTTACTTGTTGTTGTTCTAGTTTTTCTTGCATTGATTTGTTTTAACTCAATCCCATGGATTGAATTCAAATCAAATTAAAGTCAAACAAATAAATCCAAAATATTTTCCAAGACCAACAGTATGTTGAACCACAGTACTCAAAAAAAGATGGAATATAACATTAGTCTAGGGAACAAACTACCAAATTATATCACCAGAAAAACACATGAAAGTGACAATAAGAGAATAGAGAAAGAATTCGACCTTAAGAGATGATATTGTTAATTAACTTTCTTGTCTCGAACAAGCAAATGCGACAATGAACTCCGGTACATAACACGACCACGGACAACTATGATAATTGAAGCTCGAACAGGAACCGCAAACTCAAAGCCCTCGAGCAACCCTCACACGACCCGAACTCAAACGCACACCCATAATATAAAATCAGAATCCGCAATTTAAGAATGAAGAATCAGCGATCTTTTTTAATATTTGTATCTTTTTGGAATTTTCTTGAATTTAAAAGGAAATTGAAAATCTGAAAATCTAAAAATGGAAACAAATGAAGAACTTTTTGTTTGAACCTTCACTTCTCCTTCTATAATGTGTATCCTCTGTTTCTCGCTACTGTTTGTATGTGTGTGAGTCTACTGGCGGGTGAAGGCTACTGGTAGGAGATGGGTCGCTCGGAGGAGGGTAACATCGGCGGCTGTGGTGGTGTGGTTGGTCTTGACAGCGGCAGGCGGCAAAAGGAGGAAGGATTTGTGGTTGCTGCTTCTTTGTCCGGCGGCGGCAAGACGTGAGATGAGGGAGTGTGGAGCAACGACTGGTTGTTCTGGTGTGTAGGTTGGGCAGCGGTCGGCCAGCAGCGAGGAGGAAGATGGGTGGAGGTTGGATCTTCAAGAAGAAGGATCCTTGGTTCTTTTACTTAGGGTCTGTTAGGTTCTCATGTCTCTGTGTTAGGAAGTCTAGGGTGTTTTATGTTATGGAGGAAGAAGAAGAAGTCTCTAGGGTTGTCTCTTTTAGGGTCTTATTGGGCTTTTTAACTTGGGCCTATTGCAAGAGTCCAATTTGGGCTCAAAAATTCTACAAAATTAATTTAAAATTCACTTCAAAAATACTTATAAAAAAAAATATAAAATAACCCTTAATTGAATTTATAAATTATTATATTTAAAATAAAACTATAAATTAAAGCTGAAACTATTTTTGGTATTTTTTCAAGATTATATATTAAAATAAAGATCCTATTAAAATGGTATTACTATAAAACATTAATGAAACTATTTTTTTTTGTAATTATCTGCTTTTTGTGATAAAATAAAGTCAAAAAGAGATAAAATGGTGATATTAGACCTAAAATTATTTAAACGCTAAAATGTATAATATCTCGGGGAGGGTAAAAAATTACGTGTCTACAAACGTTTGTTTTAAGAGGGAGAGAATGTAACGACCTGACTGGTCGTTTTGAGAATTTAAGCTCCGTTCTTGAAGAACTTCACATTATGTATATCGACCTGCGTGCATGGTTGGATTCAGTTACCGGATGATTCGAAGTCGAATTGGAAGAAGAATTTTTGTTTTGGAAGCTTAAGCAGTGAATTTTGACTTTTTATTTAAACGGCTCCGGAACGAGTTATGGATGATGTCAGCAGCTTCGTATGGTGATTTTTGGCTTAGGTGCGCGTCTGTAATGTGTTTTGGAGGTTCGAAGTTGATTTATGCTTGGATTGGGGAAATTGGAAATTTGGCGATCTCCGGTCAGCAGTGGAAAATTTGATATCGGGGTCGGAATGGAATTCCGGAAGATAGAATGGGTTTGTAGCATCCTTTGTGACGTGTGTGTAAAATTTTAGGTCACTCGGACGTGGTTTGGTTAGTTTCGGCATCGTTGTCGAATTTTAGAAGTTTAGAAATCCTTAGGTTTGAATTCGGGGTTAATTAGGTGTTTGGGTGTTGTTTTAGGTGTTCTGAAGGTTTGACTAAGCTCGTGTATTGATATGTTACCTATTGGTGTAATTGGTTGAGGTCCTGAGGGGCTCGGGATTATTTTAGATGGTTAACGGGATGTTTGAAGTTTTAAAATGTTGCTGGTACTGCTGCTCTGGTGTGGCCGCACCTGCGGATAGGGAATCGTAGGTGCGAGCTTCGCAGGTGCGGAAAAGATGCGCAAGTGCGAGAGGAAGCGGATTGGGCAGCCTCCGCAGGTGCAAAATATCAGAACGCACGTGCGGTCCCCGCAGAAGCGATCTCTTGGGCGCAGGAGCGAGAAGGAGCGCAAGTGCGGTTGGACTAGCGCACATGTGGTTGCGCACATGTGGTTAAGTGGTTGTAGGAGCAGACGTCTGGGCAGATTCTTATAAACGAGGGTTAGCCATTTTTCTTCACATTTTGGGCTTTGGACTTCTGATTTGGAAGCGATTTTTGGGGATTTTCAAGCTAATCGAGTGGGTAGGTGTTCTTCACCTAGAATTGTATATATTCCATGATTTTATCTTTGTTTTTATCATTTAAATTGTGTTTTGGGTTGAAGAAAATGTTGGTTTTTGAAGAAATTTCTAAAATGAAAATCATGATTTGAGGGACGAAATAGTATCGGAATTTGGTAATGTTTGTATGGTTGAACTCATTTTGGAATTAGTGTCCGAATTTTATAAAATTTGACGGGTTCCGAGGTGCGGACCCGGGGGTCGACTTTTTGATCGATTTTGAGATTTTTGTAAAGATCGAATATTTATTACCCAGAATAGTTCCTTATAAGTTTTATATGTATTTTGAAGTTGTTCTAGTTGGATTTGAGCCGTTCGGAGGCCTTTTCACCCGAGAAGCCCATTTTAGAGTATCGGGCCGTCGTCTTTGAGGTAAGTATCTTGCATAACCTTGTGTGGGGGAATTACCCCCTAGGATTTGAGTCTTCTATGTTGATTGTAGCCCGTGTACGCGAGGTGACGAGTGCGTGCTCGGACTTATTTGTAGGAGGTGGGCCTTTTAGGGTTCTTATCTTTTTGTATTCCATATGTACGAACTTGTACTTGTTATGACTGCGTTCCCAATTGCTAGTTTTATATCTACCTGCTTAAATTATAGTTACTTGCTTATAGATTCACCTTATTGCTTACTTGATCTTAATTGACTTACTGATGATTTTCCCCTTCTACCGTCATGCTATATTTTTCATAAACTACCTACTTAATTGGAATTAGTATTATCTCACCCTATAATTGCTTAGCATTAATAGGTGTTATTATTATCTTTTGCGGCTTACCCTTATTTGAATTGTTGAAAAATCTCTCATAATTGCTCAACCTTAAAAGGAAATTGGATAACCTATATCTTAGCCGACTTGCCTCTATTTTGAATTAATTGACTTGTGTTGGCTTCTTATTGTTTACTTGAATATTGTGGATTCGTTGTTCCGTCTTTTTTCTCCCTGGTTAAGTTATTTTCTTTACGCTTAGCATTTCTCTTCAGTGATTATTCCTTGTGAGTGAGTTCTACATTCTTGTGATTTAAGTTCTTGTATTGATTTCCTTGCCGTACATTGTATTTTTTTTTCATTTGTAGCTTTTGTACCTGTTGTGGAGATGTACAATGTGTTTCGTCATGTTATGGTTGTTATCCTTGTTAGTTGCATTGCATATTTCAATTGGGGACTACAGACGTGTTCTAGGAGATTCCCCTTGCACTGCATATTTACTTTTGGGACTACAGACGTATTCTGGGACATTCCTCCATGCACTGCATATTTACTTTGGGGACTACAGACGTATTCTGGGAAACCCCTTCCCCCTGTACTGCATATTTAATTTGGAACTATGGGATGGGATCCCGGTAGATTTTCACTATTGATATACCTGTGTTCGGAGCTGATAATCTTTTACACTTAGTCGTGACAGGGTGATCTATAATCGAAGAATATTTACTTAAAAAATGTACCTTTTGAAAAGTATATTTGGAAAGTATAGTTGAAACGCATTTACCTTGAAGCAAACTATGTTTGAAAGACTATGGTTTGGAAAGGTATATTTAAAAAGCATTTAGCTTGAAGAAAACTATGTTTGAAAGACATTTATTGGAAAAGTATATTCGAAAAGCTTTTATCTTGACGAAACTATGTTTGAAGATCATCTTTCTATAAAGTGTATATATATATATATATATATATATATATATATATATATATATTCGGAGGAAGTATATTTCAAAGGAATTTTTTATATTTGAAACGATTATATTTTTAAGCTTTCAATATAAACCTGCGGGGTGAAAGTTTACACCTGAAGAATTGACCAATTTATTGGGTTGTTGGCTAAGGCCTGATGTAGAAACTATTGCAGTGCTGAGTTACTACTTGTCTTTACTGTATTGTGATTTCCGGATTTGGGTTGTGTTCCCATCCACCCTTTGGTGTATTATTTTGTTGTACCATTGTTGTTTTGCCGTTTTTCCTTCTTTATTGTAGTTGTTATGTTGTTAGCCAAATTGTGTGGACATTAGAAAGATGTTATGTTTCCGTTATTTCTGTACTTATGCCTGTTTAGCTTATTAGACCAGTGGGTGTCTTGACTAGTCATTGTCACTCCTTCACCGAGGTTATTCTTGATACTTATTGGGCACCGTTGTGGTGTGCTCATTCTACACTCCTGCACATTTTTGTGCAGATTTCAGGTTTTTGCATAGTCGGTCGATCAATAGTTAGCAACATGATTGCTGTTGTGGAGACTCAAGGTAAAATCCGATATAGCGTTCGCAGGTTTCGGAGTCACCGTCTTATATTTTTTGTTCATACACTGTTGTACTTATTTTCGAATAGTGGTAATAAGAAATTTTAGTGTAAATTCTTTAAATATTATGACTTGTACTCACCGGGTTTTGGGAAGATGTGCAATGTATAGAGATTTATTTCAAAAAATATTTAAAAGGTTCTTTTAATATTAGGCTTACCTAATCCTTAAGACTAGGTGTCGTCATGATACCCAACGGAGGGAAATTGGGTCGTGACACCAGGGAAATTGATATCCATCTGCTCCTCTTGTTGATTCTGTAACTTCTGAAGGACTGACGAACATCCCCAACTTAAGTCTGGTTATTTCCACATGCTTGAGAATGTGTACCAGATGTGTATCAGGTTCATTATCTGATTCTTGACATTAAATTTGATTGATCATCAAAATATAACAAGGTACTTTTAACCTATCAATAGTTTTAAAAGTCGAAATCGTGTGGGTATTAATAGCGATAGTTTAGTGGTTCTATCGTGTAAGCAAAGATATAAGCAAGAAATTGATTGATGATTCAGAAACACCTAATTAAGCTACTATGATGCCACAAACATGTACTTTGAGCATAAATATTAAAATACCAACGTGCTTTAGCACATTCACTATTGGATAAATGGTGACATGCAGGGATTTGTTTTTCTCATTAGCCACGATTTATTTGGCAATCATACGACAATCTCATGCCATTTAAGGTGAAGATGAAAAAAGCTGAAGGCAGTCTTATACGCTCATTCCTCTTATGCAGAATATTCCTTGAAAAGTCATCTAATTTAGACCTATCCTCTGCAAACTGAGATTTAAAGATCCTAGTATCTTAATGTTGTTATCCATAATATAAAGCGTTGTATGAAGAGGCGGATCAAGGATTTAAATTCTATGAGTTCAAAATTTAAGATTTTTAGCATTGAACTCATTATATTTTAAAAGTTATGGGTTCAAATTTTAATAAAGTTTACACATAAATATATATGCTATGCATTGAAAGTTGTGGGTTCAGTTGAACCTGTTACTTATATGCTATATACGCCCTGGTTGTATGCCTTCAACATTAGTAGATTATACTAATGAAAATTTGTAAAAGAGAAGCTAATTGTGCAATATTTTTTTAGCCAATGTCAAGTTAGTCGGTAAAAGAAAGATATCAGGAAGAGCAACAAGAAGAAACAAAAAGGGACGAAAAATACTATACAAGGAGTCAAAAATAGAATATGGGCAAAGCAGAAAGTTAAGCACATACCAGATTAGAACGTCATGGAGAATATGGATAAAGAGATTACACTGAAACAAAAAGCAGATAAAAGAATCACTCAAGACCTCGTCAATATTTAAAGAAGTAGAACAATAACAACTCAACACCATGCAGGAAGACCAACTCAACAAAGTGGAACAGAAAAATCAAAGTAATGAAGGGAGCTCCATTAAGAAAATTATGTCCCCTATTACGGCAGACACAACATGCAAAGTCTAATTTCTATATACCTAGGAAATATTAAAACTATTACTATAAAACATCACGTGAAACATGGACCTAATTTAGGAAATAACTATGAAGAGGAATCATGGGAGGATATAGAGGAAACCATATCGAGGATGAATCATTAGATGAAAAAGTTGAAGATAGTTACATGGTTGGGAATAAAGAGGAAGAGCATGTTGCAGATAGTTGATTGAAGACTTTGTACCAACTCCAAAGGAACCAAAAGATCTGGTTGAGAAGGAAAAATATGACACCATTCAAAATCAAGGATTATATCCAAGGGGAACAAAACACAAGAAAGAAAAGAAAGGGAAGAAAAACATCAATCATGTCACCTTAACAGGGCAATACAAAGAGAAGTCGACTAATCACCCCAATAATTTTTTAATGATCAAGGCCATTATATGAAATATTAGGGGGATGAAATCAAAAGGTGCTTACCAAAGACTAGTACAGTTAGTCAACCTTCATAAATTCGACTTGGTTTCTCTTCAGGAGCTTTTCCTGGATAACAATAATATTGAGGCTTCAAAAGACGAATAGGATTTGATAATGTTGTGTCCAATATACGTAGCAAATTTTGGTGCTTCTGGAGATCTTATCTCAATTGTACAGTTGAATCCAAAAGTAGACAACAAGTTACCCTCAAATGGACAGAGAGGTTCTCAGTTAACAGGATTGATCACCTTGCTAAGACAGGGACAGACCACAAAATGATCTACATGACATGCTCCAATGATGATCACAACATAGTGAGATATTTCAGATTTTTGAACTTTTGGTATGAACACTCATAATTCTTTCCTTTGGTACAATATATTTGGGATACTGATATCCAAGGTAATGTCATGTGAATTATTCGCTAGAAATTAAAACTCTGGCTAAAAAACTTGAAAAATAGTCTAGGGAGAACATAGGGAATGTATATGAAAAAGTCAAGACCCTGGCAGCTAGGAATACGAAACTTGAAGATGTTTATGACCTTGATGACTCAAATCATAATAGAGAGAAGTTACATAAATCTCAAGCAGAATATATTAGATGGCTAAAATTGGAAGAGTCAATACTTGGGAAAAGGCTAGGATCAAATGGGCAGAGGAAGGTGACACCAATTTAAATAATTCTATAGTGTCATTATGGAGAAGAGGAGAAAATCATATGTCCACATAATCAAGAATAGTCAAGGTAACTGGACAGATGAACAACAAAATATTGGAAATGCAACGATCGACTACTTGGGTAATATGTTCAGGGAACAAGGTAACAGATCAAACATGGGCATTTTGAGATGGTGTGGGAAAAAATCATTACATGTGAGGACAATTATGAACTCCATCACCAATGGAGGATGATATCAAACATGTCATCTTCACCATGGATCAAAATAGTTCAGCGGGTCCAGACGACTATAATGGTCACTTCTTTCAAACTATCTGGGATATTATCAAAAAGGATGTCATCAATTTTGTACACGATTTCTTTCAGGGTGCCAACCTCAGCAATTACATTACCCACACTTGCCTTGTCTTGATACCAAACGTACCCTCTGTAAATAGTTTCTCCCAATTAAGACCTATTATCCTCTGCAATTTTTCAAATAAAACCATATCCAAAATGTTGGCTATGAGGATCAACCCCCTACTTCCAAAACTTATATCCAACAACCAATATGGCTTTGTTAAGGGTAGATTGATTACTGAAAATATCATCCTTACTCAAGAAATAGTCTATGGCATCAAAACTCACAACAAATGAGGCAATGTAGTCATCAAACTTGACATGTCCAAAGCCTATGAGAAGATGTCATGGATATTTTTGTTACTTATGCCATGAGGAAGATGGGGTTTGCTGAAAGTATCATTGAAACTATTCATAGACTTGTCTTCAATAATTGTTACTTTGTTGCCATTAACGAAAAAAGATTTAAATATTTTAATTCCACCAGAGGTCTTAAATAAGGAGACCCTTTATCTCCTTCTCTCTTTATTATTGCTGCAAAAGTTCTCACAAGGGCTCTCAACCAACTTCATCAAAATGATAGCTTTATTGGTTTCTCCATGAATGATGGAGGCCCTAGATAAACCATTTGGGGTACGAAGATGAACAAATCCATTTATGTTCTGGGGATAAAAAGTCCATCAAGATGATTATGAATCAACTCAATAAATACCAGAAGGTATCTGGACACGAAATCAATAAGGAGAAAAGCTTCTACCTGACTCATGACAGTACAAGTAGACTTACCAAGATCATGATCAGGAGATGTACATGATTCAAACACTCCCCATTCCCTTTCACATAGATGGGATCAAGTAAGACTTTATTTGGTTGTAATGTAAGTTGCGAGATGGGTAGGATACATTTTGAAATAGTGACTACACCTCCCTACACACTAATACATAGCAATTCAAACCCCATACTTATGTTAAACTATAACTCCACCTTCGCATCAATATACATCAACTCCCTAATTTTTTACGCACAATTACATCAAGAGTTACCCTATCAAGGAATAACTTTCACACCATATAACTACTTTTTTACTTTTATTTTTCAATTCAAGTGCCTATTACTTTTTCAAAACAATGCACATTTCTTCTATTTCAATAATTCCACTCAAAATCAAAACCAACACCCTCACCCTCCACTTTACTTTTACAAAGTTCATAACAAATTTAAGTGCTCACATGAGGTAAAAGGTTCAAATAGATGGTAAAGTAAAAAAAATGGATAAGGTTTGTAATGTGGTTACTAAAGAAACAAGATCGCAGGTTCAAAGAGGTTAACTAAGATACCTAACATTTAGGTGGGTAAAAGCATATAACTAGCTCAACAAAAAAATGCTTATATCACTTCCAAGACTGAATAAAACTACTATTTCTCTTTGCAAATATACGGAAGAGTTCTAGACATCAAATGTGATGCATAGAATAACACAAAACCTCACACACACATGGAACTTAACTCACTCAGGATCAGACTCATCAAGACTCTCTAGTCAAAGCAGTTAAGCAAAGTTAAGATCATACAATTTGAGGTACTTATGCAAGAGTTAACAACTGAGCCTAAGCGTCACAACCAAAGCACTTACTATTCTCAGGGCATAATAAAGTCAAGATATATTGATTTCATTTCAAACCATCGCACAAGTTTTCCTACTCCTAAAAGAACTAAAAACTAACTACACCTAGTTCAAACAAAAATCCTTGGAAAAGAATCGCGCACAAAGAAAAAACCAAGGGGGAATTGTTACACTACCTAAGAAAAATAAAATATTTTTTTTCTTCGACTTAATCCCCCATGAAACCTATTGATGATATCCATCGTTGGGAAAACTCGAAAACTTTAAAAATAAATTCTATAACTCCTACGACTAACAAAAAGAAAACCAATATACATACATACATACAAATATCTCCCACCCCACACTTTAAGTTGTGGCATGTTCCCATGGCACACAATTAAAAATCATAAGGAAAAGTAAACTTCCCTGAACATCTAGTCGGGGTATGAGTCGAAGTCAAGCTCCATTCCTCGTACCCGAACTACTGCAACATCCATGCAGACAGCTTCATCTCGACCTTCTTTGGGTGCACTCACCACTTATTTTTCATGCTCACCGCAACCTTCTCTTTCGAGCCCTTTACCATTCACTCAACACTCGCAACTGATTTGTCCTTTTGTGCCTCATTTTCTACATCCATTTTAAAAAACACAGTCTCCTCACCCACTCTAAGCACGAGTTTTCTCTCGTATATATCTGATATAGCTCTACCTGTTGCTAAGAATAGTCTTCCTAGGATGAGAGAGACCTCTTTGTTTTCCACTATATTTACCACTATAAAATCCATAGGAAATACTAACTTATCCACCCTAACTAACACATCTTCCACTATCCCCTCGAGTGTTATAGTCGTTTGGTCTGCCATCTGCACGGAAATGGGTGCAGACCTTATCTATCCAATCCCCTTCTCTAGTTTCAAATAGATAGATAAAGACATTAAATTAATTGTAACACCAAAATCACATAAGGATTTATCAAAATTAATATTTCCTAAAGATCAAGGTATAGTAAAACTCTCTAGATCGCCACACTTTTGTGGGAGTTTATTTTGCAATATCGCGTTGCAATGGTCTGTGAGCTTTACCATTGAGGTCTCCTAAATTTTCCTCTTCTTAGTAAGGATCTCTTTCAATAATTTTGCATAAACATGCATCTGTGAGAGTACTTCTTTGAATGGTAAGTTTACATGAACCTGTTTCAGCACATCCAGAAATCTCTCAAATTGCCTGTCCAGCTTTTCTCTACTTAGCTTTTGGGGAAAAGGTAGAGCATGCATATGCTTTCTCTCCTCAAGTTCCTCCCTTCTCGAGTTTTCTTCCTTCTTCTTTTTCTCAGCTTCCATCTGGACTTTCTTATTCTTATAAACATCACTTATTAGTTGCTCCCCACTTTGTTTTTCAAGTTTTATATCTTTTTGTATTGAGGTGAGATATTTCAACACTTGCCCGCTTTTCAAAATTACAACATTCACTATTTCTTTGGGATTTCTTTATGTATCAACCTGTAACGTTCATGGGACCCTCACAGACATTAGAGTAGCTACTTGCACAACCTGTCTTTCTAGGTTTCGAAAAGATGTGCCCAGTTCTTTGATAGTTGCACCATGGGTGTCAAGCCTCTCATCTGTCTTGATAATAAAGGACTTCATTAGATCTTTCATGCTAGAACGATTAGACTGTGGAGACTGATATTGTTGCTTCTGCTAATTTTGAAAATATGGAGCTCCTTGTCCCTGGGTTCTAGAGTTACTTTGATACCATGAGTTCAGGCTACCATTTGGTGAGTTCCACGAAAAGTGTAGGTGCATCTGTCCCATAGGATTGAAATTATTACCACTCAGGTAGTTGCCTCTATCAAAGCTTCCCACAACATTTACCACTTCATCTGCAGCTACGTCTTGACATTGATGCGTTGGATGACCCATTCCAAAAAAATCACAAACAAGTGATGGTTGACTCTGGACCATGGTTAATGTCAACTTTCTTATTTCTTTGGCCATGACATCTAGTTGGGCTTCCACCGCTATATTGGAATCTACTTGATGAACCGCGAATGATTTTCTTCTATCATTTCTCTCAGAAGTCCGCTGGTTAGCATCTTCAGAGAGCTCATCAAGTATTTCCTTAATCTCCTCAAGAGTCTTCTTCAATAAAGGACCTCCAACTGCAATATTTATGTAACGACCCGACCGGTCGTTTTGCGTATCAGGACCCCGTTCCCTAAATGAAACTTCCCATAGCGTCTTGTTGTGATTTATGACTGGAGGGGACGGGTAGATCGGGATTCGTAAGTGTTTAGAGTGGTACAGGAACACTTAGTTCCATGAGGTTGGCCTTTTTGGCCAAGTTTGACTTCGGTCAATATTTTGAGTAAACAACCTCAGAATCGAGTTTCGACAGTTCCAGTAGCTTCGTATGATGATTTCGAACTTGGGCGTATATTCGGAATGGGTTTTGGATAACCCGGGAGCGTTTCGGCGCCCAATATCAAATATAAGAGCTTCCTTAAGTTGAAATTTGGTTTGGAACGTATTTTTGGGTTTATCGAGGTTCGAACGGAATTTTGATATCGGGAATAGTTTTGTTATGTCATTTATGACTTGCTCGCAAAATTTGGTATTATTCCGAGTAGCATAGGTCGGTTCGGCCCAATGATACCGAATTCAAGAACTTGAAGTTCTTAAGTTTGATCTTTAGGGGTTTTAAGAGGTGATTTTGAGTTTTAGCGATGTTATGGGTGTTCCGAAGGCTCGAGCGAGTCCGTATTATGATATGGGACTTGTTGGTATATTTGGACGGGGGCTCGCGTGAGCACAAGTGCCTCTCGGGCACCAAACGAGGCCAAAAACCAGCTGCAACAGTTGCTGGTGCACCTGATCTGGTGTGACCGTGGGTGCGGGACCACTCCTGCGGTCCCAGCCTCGCAGGTGCGACCCCCAGATGGGATGCCCATCCCTCGTAGGTGCGGGCCCTTTCCCCCAGGTGCGGAGCCGCTAGTGTGGACTCCTGATCGCAGGTGCGAGCCCAGGCCCCTTGTACCAATTCTGCAGGTGCGAGCCCTTGCTCCCAGGCGCGAGACCGCAGATGCAGTCCTTGAGTCGCAGGTGCCGAACCACTGTAGGCAGTGTGTTCTTTTAAACACGGTAATTTCTCATTTCCTCCATTTCTTTCCACCATTGAAGACCTTGAGAGCTTGGGAAAACAGCCCCACGACCTAGCTACTGAGAGGTAAGTAAATTCTACCCTAGTGTTAGTTAAATACATGAATTACTAGTTAAATTAACTACCTAATTAGTGAAAATCAAGGAAGTTGGGTAGTAACCTAGGGCTTTCGAGAATTTAGGGAATTACCTGTGAATTGGCTATGGAATCATACAAAAATCATATATTAACGATCCTTAGGCTATGGGTGAGTGTTTCCTTCGAGAATTTTCGGAATTCGAGCGTGCTGGCCCGGGGGTGAATTTTGGGATTTCTTCAAGAATTATGAATTGACTAAATAAATAGGAGAAATTCCATGCTTGGAGTATAATTTGATATATTTACATAACATTTGATTAGTTTCGAGTCCTTGGGTGACGAGTTTGGAGTTTCGGGCGCATTCTTGACCCGGGGAGTAGGTTCGACATGAGGTGAGTCTCCTTTCTAACCTTGTAAAAGGGAATTGTCCCCATAGATGACCTAAATGCTATGTGTTAATGTTTGTGGGGGCTACGTACGTACCGAGTGACGAGAGTACGTACGTAGCGGCTATGATTTTTATGTTCGGGTAGTTAGGCCCGCATCATGCCTTGTGTTCTTCCTCGTAATGAATTATATGTTATGAATTCATGTCATATGTAGTATTGTTTCCCTGAGATTTATGGAAATTTTGATACTTTGAAGGAATTGTTATAGAAAGTAATTTTAAAGGAAATGTTGTGTGTGCATGTGACCGCTTCGCAATTTACATTCTGCGAGCGGAGTGTTATTTCCTCCACTCTCATGGGAGCGGGTCGTACGCCACAGCGAGATTGAATGATGCACTTATTGTTCGGGTCGTTCGACCCTCGGCAGTGCACAAATATGATCATTTTATGGCTCAGGCCGGTTGTCCTTATCCCGTATGCGCATGATAAATTTTTGATGACTTCATGGATATTGATTTGACATATATTTGGGGGGAAAACGAGGTAGTAGTTGTTTATTTACTTCCAGTATTTATTTGGATTTCAGTGTCTTTAATAATTGCTGCCTTACTACTTTCACATGTCTACCGCTTTCATCATATCCTGTTAAATTATATTGTTGGACCTTAGTGAGTGTCAAGCCGACCTCTCGTCACTACTTCTTCGAGATTAGACGGGATACTCACTGGGTACATATTTATNGCCTTTAATATTTGCTGCCTTACTACCTTCACATGCCTACCGCTTTCATCATATTCTGTTAAATTATATTGTTGTTAGTGAGTGTCAAGTTGACCTCTTGTCACTACTTCTTCGAGATTAGACGGAATACTCACTGGGTACATATTTATTTATGTACTCATACTACGCTTCTGTACTTAATTGTACAGGTTCTGAGGCTGGGGCTTCTGGTTATCAGACCGGAGCGCGATTCTGATTATAGCTGGACCTGACTTCACGGTGAGCTGTTTCTCCTGACGATCCTCGGCAGCACCATGGAGTTTCTTTTATTATTTCCCGTCTATTTGTTTCACCCAATGGGACTGTATATTATATCTTTTGTATATTCTGTTAGTATGCCCATAGGACTTGTGACACTAGTTCCTGGCACCCACGCGGTAGTTATTATGGATTACGGGACTGTATATATATTGGTTCACGCCCCCTTATGGCTGTTTATGGTTAAAACTGGTTAATTATCCTTCTCGATTTATGTTTCGAACTTTAAAACTTGGTATATGTTGAAATGTTTAATCAAATAAGAAAGAACCCTTAGTAAATTAAGGGTTGGCTTGCCTGACCCCGTTGTTGGGCACCATCAAGACCTGAGTTAGGATTTTTGGTCATGACAACATGGTATCAGAGCACTAGGTTCACATAGGTCTCACGAGTCACGGGCAGACCTAGTAGAGTCTTGCGGATCGACACAAAGACGTCTGTACTTATCTTCAAGAGGATATAGGGTGCTAAGAAACATCTCTTATTTCATATTCTATCGTACAGTCGGTGGTTTACTAAAACTCATTCTTCTATTCTCTCACAGATAGTGAGGACGCGCGCATCCGATGTTCCAGACCCGGGAGATGCCGCTACCCCTATCGTCCGAGGCCGTGGAAGAGGCCGGGGGAGGGCACCGGCCTGAGGTAGGGGATGAGGGCCTCCCAGAGATATTCCAGTTGCACCACCACCAGAGGATCCGATCATAAAGGAGCAGGACGAGGTGCGCCGAGCAGATCCTGCTCCCGTGGACTTCATGACGGCGCCAGGCTTCCAGGAGATCATGGGTCGTATGATGTAGTTTATGGAAACCATGTCCTAGGTTGGTTTATTTCCAGCAGATCCTGCCACTTCTCAGGCGGGAGGGGGAGTCCAGACCCCTACTGCCCAGGTTGTAGGTCAGACAGCAACATTACATCATACCCCGGGTACACTGCCCGTGGGTGGGGTCCAGCCTGTAGCAGCATCACTTGAGCCCAGACCAGCTGCGGACGGCGATCCGCAGAAGTTATTGGACAGATGGACTAGATTGCACCCTCCAGTCTTCGGGGGTGAGCGAGGCGAGGATGCCTAGGACTTTATTGACCGGTGCAGGGACAGACTGCACAACACGAGGATATTAGAGTCCCATGGAGTGGACTTCACTACCTTTCAGTTGGAGGGCAGAGCTTGTAGATGGTGGCAGCCTTACATCCACAGCAAGCTAGCAGATTCTCCTCCTCTCACTTGGGGAAAGTTCACACAGCTATTCCTAGACAGGTATATTCCACCCTCTGAGAGGGAAGAGCTGTGGTATCAGTTTGAGCAGCTGGAGCAGGGACAGATGTCAGTGACAGATTATGAGGCTAGATTTTCAGAGTTGTCACGCCATGCACTCATGATACTACCTACTGATGCCGAGAGAGTGCGGAGATTTGTGGCTGGGTTACATCCAGGTATTAGGGCCACCATGGCCCGAGAGGTGGTGATGGGTACTCTTAATCAGCTCGTGGTGGAGATTGCTCGCAGGATCGAGGATTATGGGTCGAGGAGCAGGGAGCAGGGGTAGCAGGATAAGAGGGATAGATTCTCAAGAGATTTCAGAGGTGCCCGAGCTAGGGGCAGAGGTCAGTTTGGTAGTGGTCAGCCCAGCATGCTTTCATATTCAGAACCTCTACCACCTCCCCAAGGGTTTACAGCAAGGGCTCATTTCAGCGTCATGCCAGAGCGTTCCTACCGCCCTCCAGCCATTCGGAGTTCACCCAGTGGTTATTCCAGTCATCCGAGATCCTCCAGTTCTTACTTTAGTGCTATGCTAGAGAGTACTCCTCGCTCTCCGGCCATTCAGGGTTCTTCTTCGAGGCAGCAAGCTATGGTACCTAGAGGTTGTTATGAGTGTGGGGATCTAGGTCATATGCAGAGGCATTGTCCCAGGCTTCGGGGTAAAGCAGTGCAACAGGGTTATCAGCCTATGGGTCCAGCACCAGTAGTCCGACCATCTAGAGGTGGAGGACAGGTCGGCAGGTACCGTCCTAGAGGTAGAGGCCAGACAGGGGGCGGTCAGTCAGCTCATGTTCACTCTGGCAGAGCTCAGTCTTCCGGTGCTCCAACTAGATTCAATGATATTCCGGCCAGATCAGATGCAGTGGTCTCAGAGGTCGTGATCACATGTATTATTTCATAATGTGATAGAGAGGCCTCAGTGTTGTTTGATCCAGGATCCACCTATTCCTATGTTTCAGCCTTATTTGCTCATTTTCTGGATGTTCCTCGTGAGTCCTTGGTTTCTCCTATATATGTGTCCACTCCTGTGGGAGATTTTGTGGTGGTAGACCGGGTTTATCGGTCCTGTGTGGTTACATTATGTGGATTCGAGACCAGAGGGGACCTTTTATTACTCGACATGGTCGATTTTGGGGTTATTCTAGGCATGGATTGGCTATCTCCTTATCATGCTGTACTAGATTGCCATGCCAAGACAGTTACTTTAGCCATGCCTGAGTCTCCTAGGCTGGAGTGGAGAGGTTCCTCAATTAGTACAGCCAGCCGGGTTATTTCCTTCCTGAAGGCTCGACACATGGTCGAGAAGGGTTGTCTGGCCTATCTTGCTTATGTGCGGGACACCACCGTCGAGTCTCTGACGATTGATTCAGTTCCAGTTGTTCGAGAGTTTGCTGATGTATTTCCTTCAGACCTTCCGGTCATGCCTCTGGATCGTGATATTGATTTCTGCATTGATGTAGCTCTAGGCACCCAGCCTATTTCCATTCCCCCGTACCGTACGGCTCAGAAAGAGATGAAAGAGTTGAAGGAGCAGCTTGAGGAGTATAAATTGATATATTTACATAACATTTGATTAATTTCGAGTCCTTGGGTGACGAGTTCGGAGTTTCGGGCGCGTTCTTGACAAGGGGAGTAGGTTCGACACGAGGTGAGTCTCCTTTCTAACCTTGTAAGAGGGAATTGTCCCCATAGGTGATCTAAATTCTATGTGTTAATGTTTGTGGGGGCTACGTACATACCGAGTGACGAGAGTCTGTACGTAGCGGTTATTATTATTATGTCCGGGTAGTTAGGCCCACATCATGCCTTGTGTTCTTCCTCGTAATGAATTATATGTTATGAATCCATGTTATATGTAGTATTGTTTCCTTGAGATTTATTGAAATTTTGATACTTTGAAGGAATTGTTATGGAAAGTAATTTTAAAGGAAATGTTGTGTGTGCATGTGACCGCTTCGCAATTTACATTTCGCGAGCGGAGTTTTAGTTCCCCCACTCTCATGGCCGCTTGTCGTACACCACGGCGAGATTGAAAGATGCACTTATGGTTCGGGTCGTTCGACCCTCGGCAGTGCACATATATGATCATTTTATGGCTCAGGCTGGTTGTCTTTATCCCGTATGCGCATGATAAATTGTTGATGACTTCATGGATATTGATTTAACAGATATTTGGGGGGAAAATGAAGTAGTAATTGTTTATTTACTTCCAGTATTTATTTGGATGTCAGTGCCTTTAATATTTGTTGCCTTACTACCTTCACATGCCTACCACTTTCATCATATTCTGTTAAATTATATTGTTGGACCTTAGTGAGTGTCAAGTCGACCTCTCGTCACTACTTCTTCGAGATTAGACGGGATACTCACTGGTTACATATTTATTTATGTACTCATGCTACGCTTATGTACTTAATTTTACAGGTTTTGAGGCTGGGGCTTCTGGTTATCATACCGGAGCGCGATTCTTATTATAGTTGGACCTGACTTCACGGTGAGCTGCTTCTCCTGACGATCCTCGGCAGCACCATGGAGTTTCTTTTGTTATTTCCCGTCTATTTCTTTCGGACAGTGGGACTGTATATTATATCGTTTTTATATTCTGTTAGTATGCCCGTAGGACTTATGACACTAGTTCCTAGCACGCACGCGGTAGTTATTATGGATTACGGGACTGTATATATATTGGCTCACCCCTCCTTATGATTGTTTATGGTTAAAACTAATTAATTATCCTTTCGATTTATGTTTCGAACTTTAAAACTTGGTATATGTTGAAATGTTTAATCAAATAAGAAAGAACCCTTAGTAAATTGAGTGTTGGCTTGCCTGACCCCGCTGTTGGGCGCCATCACTACCTGAGTAAGGATTTTGGGTTGTGACAGTTTAGAGTCATTGCGAGATAGGTGTCTTTCCATCCTAAAGGTCTTGGAGTTGCATCAGCAATTCAATCCCATTATGTTGACACTTCCTCACTATCTCCTTGAATCTCTCTCAAGACTTGAAAACCTTTTCAGGGTCTGTCTGGAAAACGTTGTGAATTTTTGTTCTGAACTTCACTGTTTTTGCAGCTGAGAAGTATTTGTAAAGAAACTTTCTAGTCATATCTTCCCATGTCCTGATCGACCCCGTTGGTAAGCTACGAAGCCAGTGCTTCGCTTCATCCTTCAGTAAGAAGGGGAATGCCCTTAAGTAGATTGCATCCTTTGATACTTCATTGTATTGGAAGGTGTTCATGATTTTTTCAAAGTCCGTCAAGTGAGTGTTAGGATCTTCGTTCACCTTCCCTCTGAAAATGCAGTTGTTTTTGATAGTTTGAAGCAACTCTTGCTTCAACTCGAAGTTATTTACTACTACAGGTAGAGGTCTAGTACTAGGTAATCCTTGATTGTTGACTGGTATGGGATAATCACCCAATGCTCTACTAGGCCTGGGTATAGTATTCTCAAACCAGTCTTCAATCAATGGTCGATTCAGAATGAATCTTCGACCCCCTTCATCATTGACGGTCTCATCAGCAACTCTACGAGTTGCCTCAGCTCTTATCCGTGCAAGTTCTTCTCTCTTCTGTGTTGCCTCTATTGCAACTAAATCTACCTCGCTGTCGCCATTATTACAACAGTTTTTGAATAAGTACAAAGATGTGCATTTCTACCCGTAACTAATATTCTGCCTTTAACCTGAACATTCATTTATAATTACGAATACGTTTTTGAAACATTCGTTTACATTTACGAATATGTTTTCTCAAGTTTTTTTAATCAGGCTTTGTATTTTGAGTCTTTGGCTCTTTTTTATTCTGCTCATAGTACTTGACTTGTTGGGAAGATGGGTCTTTATGCTTGAGTTGTGACTTTTTGATAGTATTCTTTGCTTCATCTTTGCCCTCCATATTGACAGTTTTTTTTTTTGAAACATTCGTTTACATTTATGAATATGTTTTCTCAAGTTTTTTGAATCAGGCTTTGTATTTTGAGTCTTTGGCTCTTTTTGATTCTGCTCATAGTACTTGACTTGTTGGGAAGATGTATTTATAGGCTTGAGCTTTGACTTTTTGATAGTCTTCTTTGCTTCATCTTTGCCCTCCATATTGATAGTTTTTTTTTTTTGAAACATTCGTTTACATTTATGAATATGTTTTCTCAAGTTTTTTGAATCATGCTTTTTATTTTGAGTCTTTGGCTCTTTTTGATTCTGCTCATAGTACTTGACTTGTTGGGAAGATGGATATGTAGGCTTGAGCTTTGAATTTTTGATAGTCTTCTTTGCTTCATCTTTGCCCTCCATATTGTATAGTCCCCCAAGTGTTTGAGCTTTGAATGATTAAATCTCGAGCACTTGATTGTTCCTTCCTTGTGGTCCTTTTCCTGAAAAGGAAAAATATACGGGACTTGAAGGTGTATAGTTTTTAGATGATGACTTCTTAACCCTTTTAAACGTCCATCAGAAAGTTGTAACCCTAGACCGGGAGTTTAGTTACTTCCTCGTGTCTTTGTAGGTCTAATATCATCATCTAGTGATGGGTTAGCTTTTTGCCTATCATCTAAAACGATTAGTATAATTTTAACTGTACAAAAGTAAAATCTAATGTAATGATACCTTACCGGGGGTATTCCTTTTACTTATAAGTAGTACTTATTCATATGAACAACATTCCAACTAGTTGGTAGGATTCTTCTGTCCATAGCCTCAAGCTCATAAGAGACCTTTCCAGCAATGCCACGGACTTTGTAAGGTCCCTCCCAATTTGGATTTAACTTTCCTGCACCAGCATCCTTCGTTGATTGGAAGACTTTCTTGAGGACGAAGTCCCCAATTTTGAAATATCTGAGGTGAGCTTTTCTGTTGTAGTATCGCTTTTTAAATATGTTTTTGGGCTGCCATACGTATTAGTGCAGCTTCTCTTCTTTGTTCGAGCAAGTTCAGATTTTTCCTCAACTCGTCGTTGTTTGATTCTTCCGTTGATGTTGTGAACCTTATGCTTGGTTCGCCAATTTCCACAGGTATTAAAGCTTCTGCACCGTAAACAAGCGCGAATGGAGTTTCTCCCATAGTTGTTTTTGTGGTAGTCCTGTAAGCCCATAATACCGCTGGTAGTTCATCTGGCCAGTTTCCCTTGGCTTTTTCCAACCGTTTCTTCAGGTTGCTAACGATGACTTTGTTAGTTGACTCGGCTTGTCCATTAGCCACGGGGTGATATGGTGATTAAGTGATTCTTTTGATTTGCCAACTTTCGAAGAATTCTGTGATTTGAGAGCCTATAAATTGTGGGCCGTTATCACATGCGATTTCCTTCGGTATTCCAAAGCGGCATATTATATTTCGCCATATGAAGCTCTTCACTTCTTTCTCTCGCACCTATTAAAAAGCTTCTGCCTCTACCCACTTTGTGAAATAATCAGTTAACACGAGTAGGAACCGTACCTTTCCTTTAGCTGGGGGAAGAGGCCTCACTATGTCCATACCCCATTTCATGAACAGCCATGGCGACATTATTGGATAAAGTAGCTTCATTGGTTGATGCATGTTGTTAGAAAATCGTTCACATTTGTCGCACTTAGCCACGAAACTCATGGCCTCTTCTTCCATTTTTGGGCCAATAATACCCTGCTCTGATTAGGGTTTTAACTAAGGATCTTGCTCCTGAGTGGTTTCCGCAGTGTCCTTTGTGCACCTCCTTCATAATGAACTCTGTTTGATTGGGTCTGATGCACTTAGCTAAGGGACCCCCAAACACTTGCGGTATAATGTGTCGCGAATGAGGCAGTACCGAGCAGCTTTTCGGCGAAGCGCTTGAGCTGCTTTCTTATCCTCGGGTACGATGCCATTCTGCAAAAAGTTTAAAATTTCGTTTCTCCAATCCCAGGTTAAATGATACCTCATTTTTATCCTGATCGATTGCTGAATGAAATAGGTTTATGACAATTGCAATGTCTTTATTTGTCACTTTCACAACTGCTGCGAGGTTAGCTAATGCATCCGCTTCTGCATTTTCCTCCCTGGGTATTTGCCTAACTTTCCATGACTGGAATTGTCTTACCAGATCTCATTCCTTGTCCAGGTATTGTTGCATTCGAGCCTCTCTAGCTGTGTAAGTCCCCTGCATCTGGTTCACCACTAATTGAGAGTCACTTTTGATCACGATTTGCTCGATTGAGAGCTCTCGTGCCAATTCAAGTCCTACAATGACAGCTTCGTACTATGCTTCATTGTTAGTTATGGGATAACATTTAATAGCTTGTCGTATCTTTTCACCCGTAGGTGATATTAGAACAATTCCCAAACCAGCTCCTTTCACATTAGAGGAGTCGTCAGTAAATAGGGTCCTTATTCCTGGATTAGCCCCAATAAAGAGTTGTAACTCTTTTTCCACTTCAGGGATTATGCTAGTGTTAAAATCAGCGATGAAATCAACTAAAATTTGAGACTTTATTGCAGTCCTAAGCTGATATATTATGTCATGCTCGCTTAATTCTATTGCCCATTTGGCTAATCTTCCTGATAGTTCTTGTTTATGTAGAATATTTCTCAACGGGTATGAGGTCACAACAGTGATTGGATGACATTGAAATATGGCCTTAATTTTATAGTTGCCATGATTAGAGATAATGCTAATTTTTCTAGATGTGGGTATCTAGTTTCAGCATCTAATAAAGACTTGCTTACATAGTAAATTGGAGATTTCTTACCTTTGTCTTCTCTTACCAGTACTGCACTTACGGCAATTTTTGCAACGGCGAGATAGACATACAGCATCTCCCCCTCTTTTGGCTTAGATAGAAACCGGGGTTTTGATAGATATGCCTTCAGATCTTTGAGAGCATGTTGACATTCCTCAGTCCATTCGAATTGATTCTGCTTTTTAAGAACTGGAAAAAAAACTCTTCTCGGAAGACCTGGAAATAAATCTTCCTAAGGCTGCAATTCTTATTGTTAGTCGTTGAACTTGCTTTTTGCTCGTAAGTACATTAGGTATCTCATCAATAGCTTTAATTTGAGAAGAATTTACCTCTATTCCTCTATTTGATACAAGGAAACCCAAAAACTTACCTGATTCTATGCCAAAGGCACATTTTTCCGAATTTAATTTCATGTTATACCTGCGCAGGATTTTGAAAGTAATTGAAAGATGTTGGAAGTGATCTTTCGCTTGCTTTGATTTTATCAGCATGTCATCAATGTATACCTCCGTCGTTTTTCTCAGATGTTCTTGGAACATCTTGGTCACCAGCCTTTGATACGTGACTCCAGCATTTTTCAGGCCAAAAGGCATGAACTTGTAACAGTAAGTCCCCCTCTTCGTCGATCACTTGGTTCTTGAATGGTCCTTGCTTTCTTTTCTTTTGCTTGACAGGCACGAAGGATGGATCTTCATTTAATTTATGAGCCATCACTTCCGGAGGAATTCCTATCATGTCTGAACGAGACCATGCAAAGTAATATGCGTTAGCCTTTAAATATTCAATTAACTTACCTCTTCTGCTGAGGTTTAGCCTCGTGCCTATGTGGACTTCTTGTTCGGGCTTCAGCTTAAATAGTGGAATAGCTTCGAGTTCCTCCGTAGTCATTTTGATATGCTCGTCCTCTTCTGGTTCGTGAATGACATCATTTCTGGAATCCATGTCCGCATGTTTTGATACTTCTTCCGAGGTGACTTGGTTCACCTTCTCGTGATTACCTTCTTCCGCACCTATTTGAACAACAGTTTCTCCTGTACCTGTTTGAGCAATAGTTGTTTACGTACCTGTTTGAACAACAGTTGTTTCCGTACCTATTTGAATGAACTTCTCGTCTTTTGATTTCTCCACTTCTTCATTTTTGTTAGAGTATGCTACGGAATATATATTCCTTGAGGTTTGTTGATCACCTCGAACCTGTTGAATTCCCCATTCGGAAAGGAACTTAATTACCTGATGTAAGGTAGATGGAACAACTTTCATGTCATGGATCCATGGTCTCCCCATGATTACGTTATAGGCCATGTCAGTATCAATGACTTGGAATCTAGTATTTTTGATTACTCCCTCTGCATAGGTGCTAAGCTCAATTTCCCCTTTTGTTATGACCGTAGAGTTGTCAAACCCAGATAAGGCTCAAGCTTTTGGGATTACTTCATCCCCCATTAGCATTTCTTCCACAACTCTCGACAAAATAATGTTGACTAAGCTACCTGGATCAATCAACACTCTTTTTACGTTAGTGTCATGTATAAGTAGGGATATTACCAGTGCGTCGTTGTGTGGAAGCATTAATCCGTTGATATCTGCATTGTCGAATGATATATTGTCTGCTTCCAAGTTTTCACGAATCCGCTTCCCGTGTGTAATTGTGAATTTCGTGGTTCTTTTGTAGATTACTCCGTTCACCTCCCACCTCCATGTATCACGTTGACCGTTCGTTTTGGAGATGGTGGTTTTGGGGGCTCACGCATGTTCTTCATATATGCCTGCTTACCTTTTTCACAAAACAATTCTGTTAGATAGCCCTGTTTTAATAATTATTCTACCTCACCTTGCAAAAATCTGCAATCCGAAGTTCTGTGTCCATGATCGTTATGGAATTCACACCAGAAGTCTGGATTCCTTCTATTTGGGTTTGACCTTATTTTTTTGGGCCATCGAACGGTATCGCCCATATTTCTCAGTATTGTGATTAGTTCAAAAGTACTTACATTGAAGTTGTGGTCTCCAACTCTTGTACTACCTATGCTTCATTCATCACGATCCTTTCTGGATCTTGATGAGGATGGGCCCGTATCTCTATTTGATGGTCTGTATTCTGACCGGGCATTTTCAAACCTGGGATGATTTTCTCGCCCTGAAGGTCCCATATAAGGGTCGTACCTATTTTTACCTGTCCTTTTTTCTGGCTCGGAGCGTCTGGAACTGGTTCGATCTTCAGATTTTGATTGAGCAATGGTGTCTTCTTCTATTCGTAGCTTAGTACTATATCTGTTATAGACGTCGTTCCATGTTGTGGCTAGGAATTCCCGCAAGCTTTTCTTGAGTCTCCTCGTGGCTTCGGAACTTCTATCATTTAAATTGCTTGCAAGTGCCATGGCTGCCCAATTGTCAGGTATCCTTGGTAGCAGTATTCTTTCTCGTTGAATCCTGTCTACAAATTCACGAAGCAACTCTGCGTCTCCTTGTTTTATTTTGAAAATGTCTTCCATTCTTTTTTCGACTTTTTACGCACCGGAATGCGCTTTTATAAAAGAATCTGCAAGCTTAGCAAAAGATTCAATAGAATTTTCAGGTAAAAGGGAATACCATGTTAATGCTCCTTTGGTGTGTGTTTCTCTGAACTTCTTGACTAGGACCGACTCAATTTCTTGTTTAGTCATGTCGTTGCCTTTTACTCTAGTGGTAAAAGCAGATACATGATCACGAGGATCGGTTGTTCCGTCATACTTGGGAATATCAGGCATCTTGAATTTCTTGAGGATAGGCAAGGGTGCTGCACTTGGCTTCCAAGGTTGTTGAGAATATCTAACACTATCAATGTCTTTGATGACAGGTGGTACTCCAGGGATTTACTCAATCCGATCGTTTTGTTCCTTCACCTGTTTCTGTAAGGTTAGTAATAAAGATTGTAATTCTGGGTTATTGGACATACCTGGTCTTGCTTCAAGGGACTCATTTAGAGCGCCTACGCTTCCTGAGTTTGCTAACCCAGATTGTGGGTTTTCCACAGTTACGGTGTTGTTAGGAGGTGGCGTAGGTGATGCAGCTGGTAGTCCTCTTATGAAAGCTTGTAAAGCTTGAGTCACATATTCACCAACCATTTGCTTCACCTGATCTTGTTCTCATGTTGTTCATTTGCGTTGTTATTATTGTTTTGAGCCGTGAATCTGTCAGGGGAATGCTCCCTTGAGCCCCGTGGGGTTCCTGAAGGTGATGGAACTAGAGTTCCAATTCTCTGTTGGTTGTTGTCGTTGTCGTTCGACATAATTCTCAGAATGATATTTGAGAAGAAACAAAGATTATCAGATTCCCGGTAACGGAACCAATTTGTTTAACCAAAGAATTGGATTCTTTGCCAAAGTTATTTTATGAAGAACACGGGTTTCTGATAGCCAAAGAATAAGCTAATAATTGCAAGTAAATTTGTAATTGGAAAGTAGTAAGATGCACAAAAAGTAAGTGTATTGCAATAGTAGTTTGAATGTGTCCTTACAAGTTATATTTTACTCCCTTATATAGGGAATTTCTTAATATAATGTATGCCTTTATCAGTAATTGAGAATTAATGACTAATAATGGCATTAATGTAACGTTACAATGATTAACTGTAACTGTTGCGTGAAGGTTATGTAATGTTTGGCTCATTAATTGAAGATTTCCGATTCTACCCTTTATTCTGCCTGGATTCATCCTGCCGCGCCTCTTCATCTCCTTAATTAGGTTAAGATTCTCGTATCTGATTCTCCTGTGGGTATGATATTTTATGCCTCTTTGCCTCGTACCTCTCCATGAAGTTTCATCCAGTTGTCATGTTTTCATTGTTCCACATAGATTACAGAGTCGTCACATTTATTACACGTGTGAAGCTCTTTTTTACCAATACACCCATGAGAGTAGTAGAAGAAATTACCTCGCTCACGAAATATAATTTCGAAGCGGTTTCACATAAGCATAACACATTTCCTTAATCCATTTCTTTTCAAATTAAATATTTACTGGAAACCTTTAAATTCTTAAGTTATCGATATAGACTTCTGTTCAAAGAGATTAACACATGTAATTCAATTAACAATGTTCACAAGGCATGGTGTAAACCTAACTACCCGTACATAGCAAGAATAGTCACTATGCACGGACTCTCATCACCTAGTACGTATGTAGTCCCCCACAATTTATTTACATAATCAATTATTTCACCTAGGGAAAGTTCCCTCTTACGAGGTTAGAAAGGAGACTTACCTCGTTCCAAGCCTACTTCCCGATTCAAGAATGCGCCCGAATCTCCAAATTTGTCGCCCAACAACTCGAAACTAACCAAACATTACGTAAATTAATAAATCTATGTTCAAAAGTTCACAATTTCCTATTTAGATGTTTACCTAACCTAGTTTTGTAAGATTCCTAAAATCCACCTCCGGGCCCACATGCTCGTATTCCGAAAAATTTTAAGAGAAATTGTTACCCATAACCTAAGGATCAATAATATATGATTTTTACTAGATTTCGAATGACACCAAATTTTTCGAGCAAGTCATATATGACATGACGGAACTATTCCCGATCTCGGAATTCCGTTCAGACTTCGATATCACAAAAACACGTTCCAAACCTCAAATTTTGAACTTAAAGAATCATATTTCACTATTTGGCGCCAAAACGCTCCCGGTCATCCAAAACCCATCCCGGACATACGCCCCAGTCCGAAATCATCATACAAACCTATTGGAACCTTCAAATCCTGATTCCGAGGTCGTTTACTAAAAATGTTAGCCGAAGTCAAACTTGGCCTTTAAGGCCAACCTTAAGGAACTAAGTGTTCCAAGTTCCACCCAAACTCTCCTGAATCCTGAACCAACCATCCCCACAGGTCTTAAACCAGTAAAAGAAGGTACGGGAAGTCTTATATAGAGGCACGGGGTTCTATAAAGCAAAACGACCGGTCAGGTCGTTGCATTCTCCATCTCTTAAACAAACATTCGTCCTCAAACGGGTCTAAAATCATACCTGGAGTGTTGAACAAGTGTGGATATCTGCTCCGCATGTCCTCCTCGGACTCCCAAGTCGCCTCCTCGACTGGTTGGCCCCTCTAGTGGACCTTTACGGCGGAAACCCTATTAGACCTCAGCTGGAGATACTGCCTACGAATGATAGCAACTGGCTCTTCCTCGTAGCCCAACATTTCGTCTAGTTGAATGGTACTAAAATCTAACACATAAGAGAAGTCGGCGTGGTACCTCCGGAGCATGTACACATGAAAGACCAGATGAACTCCTGATAAATTGGGAGGTAAAGCGAGCTCATAAGCAACCTCCTCAACTCGCCTCAACACCTCAAACGGACATATAAATCTTGGGCTCCGTTTGCCCTTCTTTCAAAACCTCATAATACCCTTCATTGGCGAGACTTTCAAGAGAACCTTCTCGCCGACCATAAATGATACTTCACGTGCCTTCTGATCTGCGTAACTCTTCTGCCTAGACTGTGTTGTGCGAAGCCTCTCCTGAATTAGCTTTACTTTTTCCAAAGCATCCTTCACCAAATCGGTGCCATATAACTTAGCCTCGCCAGGATCAAACCACCCGATGGGAGAACGACATCGCCGACCATACAAGGCCTCAAATTGGGCCATCTCAATGCTGGACTGATAGCTATTGTCGTAAGCAAACTCGGCCAAGGGTAAGAAATGATCCCATTGCCCTCTAAAGTCAATCACACATGCTCTGAGCATGTCCTCCAATATCTGAATTGTCCACTCCGACTGCCCGTCGGTCTGAGGGTGAAATGTTGTGCTAAGCTCTACTCGGGTTCCCAACTCACTCTGTACTTCTCTCCAGAAGTGTCAGGTGAACTGAGGACCTCTATCTGATATAATGGACACAGGCACACCGTGCAACCAAACTATCTCTCCAATGTAGATCTGGGCCAACCTTTCTGAAGTATAAGTAGTGGCTACTGGAATGATATGTGCCGACTTGGTCAACCTGTCCACAATCACCCAAACCGCATCGAACTTTCGCAAATTCTGTGGCAACCCAACAACGAAGTCCATAGTGATGTGCTCCCATTTCCACTCAGGTATAGGCATATGCTGGAGTAGGCCTCCTGGCCTCTGGTGCTCATACTTAACTTGCTGGAAATTTAGACACCTAGCCACATACTCCACTATTTCTTTCTTCATCCTCCTCTACCAGTAGTGCTGCCTCAGGTCACGATAAATCTTCGTAGTGCCGGGATAAATAGAATACTGGGAACTGTTAGCCTTCTCTAGAATCCTCTCCCTCAGGCCATCAACACTAGGATCACATAGGCGACCCTGAAGTCGCAAAACACCGTCCTCGCCAATAGGAACCTCCTTGGCACCACCCTGTAGTACCGTCTCCCAGAGAACTACCAAGCGCGGATCATCAAACTGTCGAGCCTTTATTTGCCCCAACAATGAAGACTGAGCAACAACACATGCAAGAACTCGGCTGGGCTCTGAAATGTCCAGCCTCACAAGTCTGTTAGCCAAAGACTGAATGTCCAAGGCTAGTGGCCTCTCCTCTGCTAAGATAAATGTCAAGCTACCCATACTCTCTGCTTTCCTGCTTAAGGCATCTGCAACCACATTCGCCTAGCCCGGATGATAAAGAATAGTGATGTCATAGTCCTTTATCAACTCAAGCCATCTACCCTGCCTCAAATTAAGATCCCTCAACTTGAAAAAGTGTTGCAAGCTGCGGTGGTCTATATAAACCTCACAAGACACCCCATACATGTAATGCCCCCAAATCTTAAGAGCATGAACAATCGCTGCCAACTCCAAATCGTGAACAAGGTAGTTCTTCTCATGCACTTTCAGTTGACGTGAATCATATGCAATAACTCGCCCCTCCTGCATCAACACACGTCCCAAGCCAACACATGAAGCGTCACAATAAACTGTATACATCCCCCCAACCGGAAGGCAACACTAGAATTGGTGTTGTGGTCAAAGTTGTCTTGAGCTTATGGAAGCTCGCCTCACACTCGTCGGACCATCGAAATGGGGCACCCTTCTAGGTCAATCTAGTTAGAGAGGTTGCAATGGATGAAAATCCCTCCACAAACCGGCGGTAATAACCTGCCAACCCCAAGAAACTCTTGATCTCGGTCGCGGAAGAACGTTGTGGCCAACTCTGAACTGCCTCGATCTTCTTGGCATCCACCTTGATACCCTCTCCAGATACCACATGTCCTAAGAATTCCACAGAATCAAACCAGAACTTACACTTGGAGAACTTAGCATACAACTTTTTTCCCCGCAAGGTCTGGAGCACTACTCTCAAATGTTTCTCCTGCTCCCCTAGGCTACGTGAGTAGATCAAGATGTCATCAATGAAGACAATGAAAAAGGAATCAATAAGGCTTTAACACCATGTTCATCAAATCCATGAACGTTGCTGGGGTATTAGCCAAGACAAAGGACATCACCAGGAACTCATAATACGGAAGGCGGTCTTCAGAACATCCGAGTCCCAAATCCTCAGTTGATGGTACCCTGATCTCAAATCAATCTTAGAAAACACCCGAGCACCTTGCAACTGGTCAAATAAATCATTGATACACAACATCGGGTACTTGTTCTTGACGGTAACCTTGTTCAACTGGCGGTAGTCAATACACATCCGCATAGTCCCATACTTCTTCTTCACAAATAATAATGGAGAACCACAAGGCGACACACTCGGTCTGATAAACCCCTTAGCTAGCAACTTTTCAAGTTGTTCCTTCAATTCCTTCGGAGCCATACAATATGGGGGAACAGATATAGGTTGGGTGCCTGGAGTTAAGTCAATGCAAAAATCAATATCATGATCTGGTGGCATGCCTGGAAGGTCTGAAGGAAATACATCATCAAACTCTCAAACCATTGGCACTGAATCAATCATCAAAGACTCTGCGATGGTGTCCCGCACATAAGCAAGATAAGCCAAACAACCCTTCTCGACCATACGTCTAGACTTCAGAAAAGAAATAGCCCGACTAGCTGCACTAACTGAGGAGCTTTTTCATTCCAATCTCGGCAATGCAGGCATGGCTAGGGTAACAGTATTGGCATGGCAATCTAGGATGGAATGATAAGGAGATAACCAATACATGCCTAGGATGACCTCAAAATCAGTCATATCAAGTAATAAGAGGTTTGATCTGGTCTCGAACCCACAGAATGTGACCACACAGGACCGATAGATCCAGTCCACAACCACAGAATCGCCCACAGGAGTGGACACATAAACAGGAGTACCAAGGACTCACGAGGAATATCCAGGAAATGAGCAAACAAAGATGATACATATGAATAGGTAGACCCTGGATCAAATAATACCGAAGCATCCTTACCGCATACCAAAATAATACATGTGATCACGGTATCTGAGGCCACTGCATCTGGTCTAGCCGGGAAAGCATAGAATCTGGATGGAGTGTCGGTTGACTGGCCTCCACCTGAATGAACAGGAGCTTGCCGGCTCCCCCTGCCTGGCCTCTACCTCTAGGACGACCTCTACCAGCTTTTTCTCCACCTCTGGGTAGTCGGACCGCCGGTGCTGAAACCATAGGCTGATGACCCTGCTGCACTGCCTTGCCCCAAAGTTTGGGGCAAAACATCTTCATGTGACCAAGATCCCCACACTCATCTCGGCACCATAACCTGCTGCCTTGAGGAAGAACCTTGAATAGCTGGAGGACGGTATGAACTCTCTAGCATAGCACTGAAATAAGAGCTAGAAGATCCCTGATGACCAGAACACCCGCTGGAGGAACCCTGAATAGCTGGTGGGCGATAAGAACTCTCCGGCATCGCACTAAAATAAGGCCTCACTGGAGCACCTAGAGGAGGTGGTGTGGATGCTGAACATGGGGGCATGTTGGGCTGGCCCTACCAAACTGACCTCTGCCCTTAGCCGGAGCGCCTCTAAAATCTCAAGAAAACCGAGCTTTGTTATCCTGTTGTCCCTGCTCTATGCTCCTCAAACGATAACCCTCAATCCTGCGAGTGATATCCACTACAAGCTGATAAGGAGTCCTCATCTCCACCTCTCGGTCCATGTTAGCCCTAATACCAGAGTGAAGCCCTGCTACAAACCCCCGCACTCTCTCAGCGTCCGTAGGAAGTATCATAAGTGTATGACGAGACAACTCAGAAAACCTCACCTCGTAGTCAGTCACCATTATTTGACCCTACTCCAGCTGCTCAAACTGATATCGCAGCTCTTCCCTCTTAGAGGGTCGAAAATCGCCTCCGGCGGCGGAGCACCACCAATCAAGGCCAAATCTGTAACGACCCGACCGGTCGTTTTGCGTTATCGGACCTCGTTCCCCTAAATGAGGCTTCCCGTAGCGTCTTATTATGATTTTTGACTTACGGGGGCGGGTGGTCCGGGATTCAGAAGTGTTTATAGCAGTATAGGAACACCTAGTTCCTTAAGGTTGGCCTTTTCTGCTAAGTTTGACTTCGGTCAACATTTTTAGTAAACGACTTCGGAATCGAATTCCGACAGTTTCGGTAGCTTCGTATGATGATTTTGGACTTGGGCGTATGTTCGGAATGGGTTTTGGATGACCCGGGAGCGTTTTCGGTGCCTAATATCAAAATAAGAATTTCCTTAAGTTCATATTGTGGTTTGGGATGTGTTTTTTTTGTTATCGAGGTCTGAACAGAATTTCGAGGACGGGAATAGTTCTGTTATGTTATTTTTGACTTTCTTGCAAAATTTGGTGTCATTCCGAGTAGTATAAGTCGGTTCGGTGCATTGAAAGCGAATTATATAACTTTAAGTTAAAAGTTTGATTCAATTTGTTTTTGGGGTCGAATTCTTAGTTTCGTTGTTGGTTTTCACGTTTTGAAAATTTGAGTGAGTACGTATCATGAATACAGACTTGCCAGTGCCTTTGGACATGGTCCCGAGGGGCTCGGGTGAGTTTTGGACCCCTCGGAGCTAAATTCAAAACACCAGAAAGTTTCAGGTTTGGTTTCATTCTCCGCGTTCGCGAAGGGGTGACCGCGTTCGCGAAGAAGAAATTGGGCAGGGGTGGTGAATTCCATGTGCGTTCGCACTAAGGGGCCCGTGATCGCGAAGGGTTGAGCTTTTGACCCAGTGTGTTCGCACACCTCCCCCGCGTTCGCATAGAGTCCGGCCATTTGGGCCAGCCCAGCTACCCCTTACCTTGTGCGTCTGTAGCCCACCTGCTGCGTTTGCGAAGGTCTAGCCCAGCTAGCCTCCATGTTTGCGGGGTCCCCTTCGCATTCACATAGAAGTCCCATGTGGGCCTGGTCACTTAAGGCATCGCGAACGCACTACCCAGGGTGCGTTCGCATAGAGTAAACCACTGGGCAGTGTATTTTTTTAACGGGATTTAATTCATTTTCCTCATCTTCTTCTTCTTCCTTGGGGTGATTTTTAGTATTCAAGAGGGTCAAAAGACCTAGTTATTGGAGGTAAGTAATTTCTACCATAAACTTAGTTTAATACTTAGATTCTTAGAATTAAATACCTAATTAGTGAAAATCAAGGAATTGGGTAGTAACCTAGGGCTTTTGACAATTTAGGGAATTACCCGTGAATTGACTATGAAATCATACAAATATCATATATTAACGATCCTTAGGTTATGGGTGAGTGTTTCCTTCGAGAATTTTCGGAATCCGAGCGTGCGGGCCTGGGGTGAATTTTGGGATTTCTTCAAGAATGATGAATTGACTAAGTAAATAGGAGAAATTCCATGCTTTGAGTATAATTTGATATATTTACATAACATTTGATTAGTTTCGAGTCCTTGGGTGACGAGTTCGGAGTTTCGGGCGCATTCTTGACCCGGGGAGTAGGTTCGACACGAGGTGAGTCTCCTTTCTAACCTTGTAAGAGGGAATTGTCCCCATTGGTGATCTAAATGCTATGTGTTAATGTTTGTGGGGGCTACGTACGTACCGAGTGACGAGAGTCCATACGTAGCGGCTATTATTGTTATGTCCGGGTAGTTAGGCCCACATCCTGCCTTGTATTCTTCCTTGTAATGAATTATATGTTATGAACTCATGTTATATGTAGTATTGTTTCCCTGAGATTTATGGAATTGGATAATTGGAAGGAATTTTTTATGGAAAGTAAATTTTAAGGATTATTGTGTGTGCATGTGACCACTTCGCAATTTACATTCTGCGAGCAGAGTGTGATTTACCCCACTCTCATGGGAGCAGGCCGTACGCCACGGCGGATTGAAAGATGCACTTATGGTTCGGGTCGTTCGACCCTCGGCAGTGCACAGATATGATTATGCCAAGATGCACTTATGGTTCGGGTCGTTCGACCCTCGGCAGTGCACAGATATGATTATGCCAAGATGCACTTATGGTTCAGGCCGCTCGACCCTCGGCAGTGCATATATATGATTATTTTTATGGCTCTGACCGGTTGTCCTTATTTCGTATGCGCATGATAAATTGTTGCTGATATCGTGGATATTGATTTGACAGATATTTCGGGGGAAATAAATTAGTAACTGTTTATTTACTTCCAGCATTTGCTTGGATTTTAGTGCCTTACATATTTGTTGCTTCACTACCTTTACATGCCTACCGCTTTCATCATATTATGTTATATTATATTGTTGGACCTTAGTTGTAACGACCCAACCGGTCGTTTTGCGTTATCGGACCCCGTTTCCCTAAATGAGACTTCGCATAGTGGCTTATTATGATTTGTGACTTGCGGGGGCGGATGGTTCGGGTTTTGGAAGTGTTTACAGTACTATAGGAACACTTGGTTCCTTAAGGTTGGCCTTTTAGGCCAAATTTGACTTCGGTCAACATTTTGAGCAAACGACCTCGGAATCGAGTTTCTATGGTCCCAGTAGCTTCGTATGATGATTTCGTACTTGAGCGTATGTTCGCAACGGGTTTTGGATAACCCGGGAGCGTTTCGGCGCCCAATATCGAAATAAGAAAGTCCTTAAGTTTGAAATTTGGTTTGGAACGTGTTTTTGAGTTATCGAGGTCCGAATGGAATTCCGAGACCGGGAATAGTTCTGTTATGTCATTTATAGATTGCTTGAAAAGTTTGGTGTCATTCCGAGTAATATAGGTTGGGTCGGCGCATTGATATCAAACTCAAGAACTTGAAGTTCTTAAGTTTTGGTTCTAGGGGTTTTGAGGGGTGATTTTGAGTATTAGCGTTGTTTTGAGTGTTCCGAAGCCTCGAGTGAGTCTGTATTATGATTTGGAATTTGTTGGTATATTTGGACGGGGGCTCGGGTGGGCCCAGGTGCCCCTCGGGCACTAAACGAGGCCAAACACCAACTGAAAATGCAGCTGGTGCACCTGATCTAGTGTGACCGCAGGTGCGGGACCACTCCTACGGTTCCAGCCTCGTAGGTGCGGAAATCAGTGGCAAGGCCATTCCTCGCAGGTGCGATATTTTGCTCGCAGGTGCGGTCCTTGAGCCGTAGGTGCGAAAACATTGTAGACAGTGTGATATTTTAAGTACGGGATTCTTCATTTTCATCCCCATTTTTCCTCCATTAAAAGACCTTGAGAGCTTTGGATAAGGACTCCATGACCAGCCACTGTAAGGTAAGTTAATTCCACCCTAATGTTAGCTTAATTCATGAATTTCTAGTTAAATTACCTACTTAATTAGTGAAAAAATCAAGATTCGGGTAGTAACCTAGGGCTTGTGAAGATTTGATGAATTACCCATTAATTTGCTATGAATTCAAGTAAAAATCGTATATTAACGATCCTTAGGCTATGGGTGAGTGATTCCTTCGAGAATTTTCGGAATTCAAGCGTGCGGGCTCTGGGTAAAATTTTTGGATTTCTTCAAGAATGATGAATTTATTGAATAAATAGAATAATTAATTTCCATACTTTATACATGAATTGATATAATTGTATAACATTTGGCTAGTTACGAGTCCTCGGGTGTAGGGTTCGAAGTTTCGGGCGCGTTCTTGGTCCGGGGGGTAGATTCGGCACGAGGTGAGTCTCCTTTCTAACCTTGTAAGAGGGAATTCTCCCCATAGGTGATTCATATGCTATGTGTAATTGTTTTGGGGGCTACGTGCATACAAAGTGCGTACGTAGCGACTATTATTGTTATGTCCGGGTAGTTAGGCCCACAGCATGCCTTATATTCTTCCTTGTAATGACATATATGCTAAGAACTCAAGTTATGCGTAGTATTGTTTCTCTGAGATTTCATGGAATTGGATAATTTGAAGGAATTGGTTATGGGAGGTAACTTTTTAGAATATTGTGTGTGCATGTGACCGCTTCAAAATTTACATTCCGCGAGTAGAGTGTGATTTTCCCCCACTCTCATAGAAGCGGGTCGTACGCCACGGCGGTTTGAAAGGTGCACTTATGGTTCGGGTCGTTCGACCCTCGGCAGTGCACATATATGATTAATTTGAGAGATGCATGTGTGGTTCGGGATGTTCGATCCTCAACAGTGCATAGGTGAGATTGTACTATGGTAAGGATGCACTTATGGTACGGGCCGTTCGATCCTCGGCAATGCATAGATATTATATTTACGACTCCGGACGGTTGTCTTTATCCTGTATGCGCATGAAAAAATGTTACTGTTTTTGTAGACATTGATTTGACAGATATTTGGGGGGAAATAAGGTAGTAATTGTTTACTTACGTTCATTATATACTTGGATTTCTGTGCCCTATATGTACTTGCTGTTTACTGTCTTACATGCCTACCGCTTTCACTTTACTCTGTTATACTATACTGTTGGAACTTAGTGGGTGTCATTTCGACCTCTCGTCAGTACTTCTTCGAGATTAGACTGGATACCCACTAGGTACATATTTATTTATGTACTCATGCTACGCTTCTGTACTTAATTGTACAGGTTCTGAGGCTGGTGCATCTGGTTATCATACCGGAGCTAGATTCTGATATAGTGGACCGGACTTCACGGTAAGCTGCTTCTCCTGACGATCCTCAGCAGCACCATGGAGCTTCTTTTGCTTATCTTCCCGTCTATTTATTTCAGACAGTGGAATTATATATTTTATCTTTTGTACATCCAGTTAGTATGCCCGCGGTACTCGTGACACTAGTTCCTAGCACACACGTAGTAGTTATTGTGGATTACGGTATGTACATATATGTATATTTTGGACTCACGC